>JAODTR010036470.1:0-20641 GCA_025399935.1 Amblyopsis rosae | reverse complement strand
ACAGTCCAATATTCAAACCTTAATAATTCCTCAGCATGAATTATCAATGGGCGTGGTTCGACTGCTGGATCACTACAGTGTGTTATTCTGGCAGGTCCAGTAAGCAATGTGCTTCAGGACTATGTTGCGTTGGACGTATTATTATGGTTGGAAACCAGTCAGTTACAATCATATCGCTTTAACAGAATCACATTACAAAGTTATAAAGCTGCAGTTGGGTGAGATGAAATGCCTTCATTGAGGTCTCATCTGACCATCTCCACTTCTGCACTAAATGAATGTGTGATTTCATTGATGACGAGGTGTTTGTGTTAAACCATCCTGACCTCGCACAGTTTGACTTCGCCGAGAGTATGAAATTGGAGCTCATGTAGGAAGCAGGCACATAATGTGGCCTTGACATGAACAATGTACAATTTATTATAGTAACACTATGTACTTCACATCATCAATATTTTTTATTTTTGGACAAAGCCTAACATATTTATGTTTAAAAAAAGACAGCAACAGGTGAGTAAAGCTGTAGCCTCTTAAAAAGAATAAATACTATTCTTATAATATTATTCTCATTAAATAGGCTACTATAATATTTTTTAAATGTTATGTATCTTCTGTCATAATCTTCCATAAAGTGC
This sequence comes from Amblyopsis rosae, assembly GCA_025399935.1. Classification (NCBI taxonomy): domain Eukaryota; kingdom Metazoa; phylum Chordata; class Actinopteri; order Percopsiformes; family Amblyopsidae; genus Amblyopsis; species Amblyopsis rosae. Next base: position 20,006 of record JAODTR010036470.1, on the reverse strand, counting down.
CACCCCAATAAAATGACTGGATCTAGCTGGCCACCACAGTAGAGTTCAGGCTATGTCCCTGCATGAAAACATGTTCATATATTTATGGTGGTATAAATATAAAGCGCCCTGATGGCATCATTTAAGATAGTTAGCATTTCGTGTCAACGATCGCGGCAGACGCCCAGACAAACAGAAACACGCAAAGTACAGTCATGTATCTTTGATACAGTAAAGTCACTTAACTTGTCGGTTGACTTGGTTTTGTCCCTTCCAACCATCCATCTCTTAGTAGTCTTTGTTTATTTTTATGTGGTGTCCACTGGGAATGCTTGAGTGAGCGCATATGCAGCAGTGACAAGCACTTGGAGGGACAGTCCACAATGCCACTCTATCAGACAACCATATCATGCGCGCATATCTGCATACCTGCGTATGTGTTAATGCCATTTGTGAAGTTTCTGCTGTCTCTGCGTGCATGGCTGTGCATGATTTGTTAGCATGCTAGCCTTGTTGTCCATAAAACAATACGAGGTGTTATTGATGACACCAAACACCCAAAGACTTCTCATTTCCATTCTGCCTGCTCCAACACCTTTCCACATAACTTTGCACCATCTCATTAGTTGATTTACATATTTATGTAACAAAAGGCGCAGAAATCCGTGGCATGGGCAGAATCCATGCGTGCTGTGCGTCGCACAGTGTGGAAGATATACAGTGCCACACACTTTTATCAAAGTCCCTCATAAATTTGTGCGTGAGACATGATTTGAATAGTGAGGTGTGAGCCCAAAGTCATTTTTGCTGGTAGAAATTAATAGAGGGCGTGTTTAAGTATTTTCCGAATACCTGTAGATAAAATGTTAAGATTGATTGCAGACTTGGTTACTGTATAATGAATTGGGACTCCATAAACCAACACAGCAAGACATGTTTAACACTGTGTTTCCATGAGTGTGTCTGCGCACGCAAGCAAAACTGTAAGCTCCATGTTTGTGTCTAAACTAAATGTAAACAGTGAAAATCTGTAGATGCAGGAAACAGGCCTGGCTGTGTGTCCTTTGACCAACCCCAGGGTGGACAATTTTACAAATAGTTCCAGAACTAGCAGGGATTAAGACATTTACTTCCATGTGTTAGACCATGTATCTACTGTAGCAGACGTCTGTTTGTGTGTGTGTGTGTGGACACAGAGAGAGAGAGAGAGAGAGAGAGAGAGAGAGAGGGGAGAGGGAAAGGGAGAGAGACACTTTAAACTGTGACCTTATGTTATTCTCACATGTACCAAGGCACCACAGGTACTGTATCTGTTCTTACCCAAGCACACATCACACAAATCCATAGACCCACACATTTTCTATCTATCTATCTATCTCTCTCTCTCTCTCTCTCTCTCTCTCTCTCTCTCTCTCTCTCTCTCTCTCTCTCTCTCTCTCAGGACACAGTCATTAGTGGGATATGCTTTCTACCATTTCCAGTTGTCATTGTGCTACAGAGGGGCTTTTTGCTAGCAAGGTCTTGCCTGCAGTCACGAGTCCTGTCACTCTCAATCAGAACGTATCACCGATAACCTCCCCCAAACACACACACACTATGGATGTGTTCTCCTGCAGGTTTCTTCTGCTAGGAACCCTTTCCCCTCCCACCCTTAAAGGACATTGTTGTGTCGTGAGATGTCACATTGCGTACATGTCCGTGTTGCTTCCTGGGACCGAAGAGGGTTGTCAGCTGTTTGTCAGGGTAATGATTCTCGCGTTGCTTTGCTTGGATAATGTGTGCTGTGTGGCTGTTTCCTGCTGCTCCTCTGGCTAATGGTGAAATGTGGTTTATGTAAAGTTCTGTGTCTGATGTACCCCAGGCTGATGGATACAAGACAGATGCATGCATCATCCACCTTTACATATGATAGACACATCCCTGAGTTGTTAGCCGCATGTCTCAGTGTATGCTAAGGGCAGCAAACTACAGTACATATAATATAGTGTATACCTATACAACAGAGGAAGCTCAGCTTCCCCTACAGTTTAATAAAAAATATGATATTTTGATGTTTACTAAAGTATATATCATGACTGATCATATCTGTACTATATCCCTTTTCGAACCCTTTTTTACTTTAGCAATACTGATATCTGCATTCGTGAAGAGCGTATCTGACGAGACCAATGAAAGAACCCATAGCTCGGTATTGAAGCTGTGCTTCAATGGGATACTATGTGAGATTCAAGTGCGCTCTGGGTATATGGTGAAAATATCAATGTTAATTGGACAACAGGCCAAAACGCTCATCTTGAGTCCCGCCTGGACGCTCAGCTTCAATGGCAGCCTATGAGAGCATTTCCCTTTTAATTGAATTGCATTTAACTTACTTACAGCATGTTCACATAAACTTCTGACGGGGGTAAGGAGAGAGGGGGGTGACAGATCACCACTCAGAAAGCATGGAGCTGCCAGATAAAAGGGGCATGCAGGCTGGCAGGGACCAAACGGAGGCCAGGGTGAGACACAGAGGCAGGTAATGATAAAGGGGAGACGAGCGGGGGGGCGGGAGGTTGCCGGGGGGAGATGGAAGTGTTTCCTGGTGGGCCCCACTCTGTCGGACATGATGGGATGTGAAGCATTCGTCCACAGGGGAAGAAAGCAGACATGAGGATGTAGAGACAGACACTCTCACACACACACATGCACGAGAATAGAGCGGTGATGGGAACAGGTGTTGGCAGCTCAGGTCCGGTGTGTGTCTGCAGTCTGTCCTAGATGTCAGGCTTTGTGAATTCAGTCATGATGTGAACGCATGTACAGCCGAATGTGAATGCTTATGCCACTATATGTGAATCATCTTTTGGCTAATTTTTTTTACTGATCGTCAACCTTAAATCATAGTTATTACCCATTGCAGAACCACTGATGTCAGGCTTTGGTCAATAATTGACATCTTGATAATTCCCTCCATAATGTGTTTCCAGTGTTTTGGTTGAGATGAATGAAATTAAAATACAACAATTTATCCAACAGAATAGTCAGAATCCTTATTTGTGGGTAACTGTTAAACAATAACTATACACATTCCTAATGTGTACTATATTATATAGATTTTTCTGTTTGTGTGTGTGTGTGTGTGTGTGTGTGTGTGTGTGTGTGTGTGTGGAGGGGGGGGGTAGCAGTGAGAAGTTGCATCTTATGAATCATTTTGCAGAATTAATCTGTTCTGTATATGTTCTGTATAGCAGCATAGTTTTATTTTATTTATTCATTTTAAAAGCCAGTCATTGTGTCATACGAGGATATTAAGCATTTTTACTTGTTTTGACAAATGACCAAGAATAATGTCTTCATTAAAATATAAAATAGGACATGCTATATTCTGTACTTGCAATTTCTACATTAAATATAATGTTATGCTTCATACATTTTTCATGCAGTAGTTAACGTAAACTATACATTTGACACTTTACACACATACTTTAATCCTTATTGATTTGTAAATACTATGTAATACATTCAGACTCTGGCTCACTAGTGGGCAACTAATTCAAAATAAATGTCACATTTTAAATATATGCTAAATGTGGAATTCACAATGCAAACATAATACAATCATTACATCAAATTTCCTAAAATATTTTCAAAAGTATTAAATTATTTCTCTGGTGTTAAATAAAGAAATACCTATCATACTGTATACAGTAAATTATTCCTATTTAGTATCACATACTACCATAAGAAAAGCCATGACAATCTAGAGTAGCATCACCCACTGTTGGTATGGAGGTCAGAAAGTATACAATGGTGAGGACCGGGCACAGAGTGACAACCAAACAGCCTGTTGTTTAAAGTGTAACATAAGCTCTGTGGCCTATTTAAGTGGCACATCTCCCTTTGACAAGAGGAATGGCATACACTTTCTCTGCAGAAGAAAAGAGAATGGGGTTTGAAGTTATCCCAGTGTGAATGTGCACACCCACAGTGTGCACATGTGTTTCTCCTGGGTAGCCTTAAAGCCCATATGTCCCAAGTCAAGTGCCATGAAAATCCTGTTGGGAGTTACACACAGCACACAGCTCCTATTCACTACAGCCTAATCAACTGGTATCTGAGAACCAATCCTCTTATACTGCTTGAGTGACTGGGCCACTCTCAGGCTGGATTGGACATTCTTCACACCCTAGAGAAGTGTTTTTGTTTCATTTGCTGTCCATCTCTTACTTTCAGCATGCAAATTAATTTGAGTGTATATTTTCAAAGTTCACAAATGATGAATCTGCTATGGCATCTTGTTATGGTGAGCAAAAAGGAAGTAAAACTAGTCCATGAAATGGGGCCCATTCTTAGATACCTCTTCTTTCCACCAGCCTCCAATTATCTTTGTGAGGGCTACAAAGGTTGGCCCTCTTCCCTCGATGGGCTCTTTTTATTGAATATGCTACAGTTCCAAAAACCACATATAGTGGGGAAACCCTCACAGGACACAGGACCCTTCACAGAGAACAATCAAGCTAATTCCACGCTTTTTACCATGTGAATTCCCAGACATTCAGCTTCCAAGAGGACTCCCTACATGGTTGAAGTTTCACTTTTATGAGAAAGACATAAAGACAGGATTGAATGAATTGGATAGGGTAATTATCATTCCTGTGCAGAGGGCCTGTGGAACAACCAATGTTGTGTCCAGATGTCGCGTCCTCTCTGCAGGCTGTTAGTTCACTGGCCCATAAGACTTGGTCCATGTGTAGAGGACAATGTCTCCCATTCTAATTCGCTTCACCAGTCAAGTGTCTCAAATTGGATTTTGAGCCTGGCTTTTCTGCGACGTAGCACGTCAGAGACATGAAAGGGTTGCCAAAACCACTATATAAGAATGCAAGCCTGGCAGCTTTCTTTCTTTGTCTTGCATTCATTATTATAATGTGAGTTATGTAATTATTTTTTAAAATACTACTACATGATGACATTTTGTCTCAAATTATTATTTTGAATTGTAAGGTATAATTTACAGTTACATCTGATTACATATAATGAGCACACACAAGCAACCTGACATGTTTCAGTCTGAATATAAAAGCAGAATCTTTTCAGATTAAATATGGAAATATTTACAATCCCATAAAAGATGGTAAGTAACTAAATGTTTAATGGGATATATTAAACTACAGCTAATTAATTGCGTTTATATTCCTCAAAAGCAGGTATGCATTGTAAGCACTTCTTTGCCTCTGCAACAAAAACTCTTTCACCGTGCTACCACAAGATGAGAAAGCAGTTAGGACAAAAGACTGTACAAACCATTGTACACCCTATTCATCATTTGTTTCAACACACCAAGGCCAACAACAGGGTTTGCTTGTCTATTCAATGAGCAAAAAGAGAAAGAGTCTAATTCAGCATAAATCTGAGGAATATTGCATATTTTGCTATTTTGTCTCGTGTTCATCTGAATTACAAGGCAATGAAAGTGGTTATATATCATATTGTATTTTCCCAAACTAGATTGCAGTATTTGTTGCAACTCAAAAAAAGACCATTAGCAAATGGGCATATATTCAGAAGATGATTTTGTTTAAACCAACTTAAGAAGGTCCTCCAACTACATCAGAGCCTATTGTAAGTGAACTTTTCTGAAATAAAAGACCCTATTGAGGCAAAGGGCTAGCCGTGAACTCATGGAAACCTAACCCTTATGAACCAATTTGATAATTTTCCACAAACCTGAGCCCATGTGCCAGTGCTTCAATGAAAACATGCACATCTGCCTTTCACAGCAATGTGTATTAAGTGGCGACATTGTTGATCCGGCTAATAGGCATGAAACTCAGGAGTCCTTGCTTTTCAGGCACAATAGACCCCTGTTGAGTCCACGACCAACTCTCACAATTCACATTTCAGCGGCATTTATATGGTAATAAAGATTATGTAAGCAAATAATGTATAAATGCAAAATGGTCGTAGAGACAAAAACCTGTATACCCATTAAGCCCATGCAGTTAAACCTTTAAAAAAAAATTTGAAATAAAGAAATAATGTGCATTATTGTATTAATTTGATGCATGTTCTTGCATCTGAGGTGAAGCGTACTGTAATAAAGGATTTGTTTGAGCAATATCACCCAGCAAGTGGGCTAATCGATAACAGCATTTGTAAACGCAATAATGTTTGGATCAAACCATCTTTTTCAAATAAGATAGATTCTGTTGTGCAAACATACAGTAGAAGAGCAAGTGTTCAAATGTTATCAGTTATTTGTCAAACAAAATGAGTTGAGACAAACAGGCTCCGATCATACCAATAATTCTTAGTTAAAAACAGAGCCTAGTAGGATTTTAAACATTAATATCATATTCAGATCTCATTTTCCAAAAATCTGTGAGGTCTCTGCATGCTGCATGTTGTTGTAAAGATGAGCGTGTGAACAAACAGCCAGGATGTGATGTCACAGGAAGAAACTTGGCCGCAAGATGAATTATAATTGGTAGTGGCCCCCTATTAATTACTCAAGATGGCTATGAACCATCAAACTATCACAGAATGCAAACTACAGATCATGTTTATGGTTTTGTTGTTCAAACCATCCTTTGTATCAATCATTACATCCCGGACATGCTGTGTCAACACATCCATTTGATGATACTTCTTGTTTTGTGGATAATTATTTCTTTTTCTTTGAAATATCTCAACCGGGAGAGAAAAATACAACAGGACGGCTTATTCATGGCGTGCAAATCAGATAATATATTGTTGTGCAAGTTATCCCTCTGTGGGATGCATTTTGCCTCTAAAGACCAGACTAATTTCAGACATATATGGCAGACATATATGACAGCAGGGGTGGGAAACAGTGCAAAACACGTCCGGTTTACGAGTGTTTATATCGTGTTTTATTTATTTATTTTCCTTGAGACCGTGACACTTTACAGAGTTCCTCATACGGGAAGCATCTTGCGGTAAATACTTTGGGTGCCAATGAAAGTCAGAGGTTCCTCAGCGTAATGAGATTTGTTCCCGAGGATTTGCGTCTTTTAACATTTTTCCTTCTTGCAGGTTTGTTCGTACGTTTGATCACCTAACAGAAGATTGCGTTTTGCCTCCGAATTAGTTTCTAAAGAGTGTCCCAGCATCATAGGTGGGTCTCTCGACACTCTAAGAGGCTTATGGTGGAAATATGTACTTGTTAATAGCCTTATATATTGCAGCAATTTTTTTTAAAGATCAGATTCTCCCGCTCCCTGAAAAACGTTGTCACATACGCTGATTTATCATAGATGCCATAAATCCAGTTTTACTGTGTAATGTGTCTGAACATGGCGCTAAATCTTTTGCTTTAAGTCTGACTTTGCCACGGGAGAGGGGCTTTGCAACAACCCCGGGCCTGTCGAGAAAGGTATTCTGGGTGTTTTCAATCGAGTGAGACGTAAAACGAACAGTGGAGTTCATTTAGAGTTGGCAATTTTCCCACCTTGATCGCTTGTTCGCTGCTGCATGGCTTTTACACATCTACGACTACATACAAGGGCTATTTTCTGATACTTAATAGCATTGGTGCAAATATAAAAAAAATCTCTTCAACTGATTTGTTTCTCCGTACAGTATTTCTCCACCATTCTCTCAACATGTCATTCAAGTCTTTTTCTGGCAGTCCCATTTCATTTCTTTGCTACCTCGGGCCTATCTCTTTCTCTTCTTTCTTGCAGTGTTGCCATCTCTCTTCTCTCCATCTTCTCGGCCAGTCAGCCAGCCAGTGTGCTCCGTCAGCAGAAATAACAATAGAAGGCGTTCTGCAGTGGGTCCCATGCATTTCTAATCAGGCGCTCATTCAACGTCTATGAGACTAGGCCGCAGGTACATGGAGCTCTGCATTATCCCTACAGCCACATAAATCAAGACCCACTCTTAAACACAAGAAATTACTGGCAAAGGTCGTGTCTGTTACACCTGGAGAACATAAATGCTCTCTGGATCAAGAATCATTCCTAAATAAGAACCAGAAAAGAAGGGGACATTACTCAATTTGTGTCCAAAATAATGAATAATGTAATAAAATAATGTGTTTTCGGTTTGAAGCTCAAATGCCCCTCTCAGCCCTGACGGGTAATGTAGCTCCTTGGTACACATCTGCCTACGGGGGGCTTTTTGCTTTATTTGGGCTCCTTATTACATTTTAAATAGTTTTTCTGTTACTTCCATTCTGATATTTTATATTCTGCCCACACATGTTTTGTTGTCATCATATAGAAAATACACAAATATATATTTTTCAGGCCTCATTTAGTACCTTGGAGAACCCGTAGAGGTCTGCATACATCAATTGAAGACCCTTGTATCATTTTGACAAGCAGACAGAAGGGAAACAACAGCACATGGGAGGGCTCAACATTTACGAGGGCATGTCGGGGGCAGGATGTTATGAATAGGCATCGATTCGTGTCTGGTTTGCTGGTGGGCTTTTGTTCCTCCTCTTGCTTTTCCGGTGCACTGTCACCAGCATGACATTTATCTAACAAGGAAAAACAATACAAACAAGCGCTCCTGACTTCAATGCGCACAAACACATGCATCCCCCTTCGGGTCATGGTTGCAGCCTCAGTCAAACTGCAAATGTCACCTGTCCCTCTGTCTCTTCCTGTATATATCTACCTCACTCTGTCTGTCTGTCTGTCTGTCTGTCTGTCTGTCTGTCTGTTGGGCTGACATGACATTTTAACACTAGCATTTATTTTAGAATGCTAGACATTGTATTACCATTGATAAAAAACACCTAATCAGCCGTACCTAAAACTGTTCCTCAACAGACTGTATCTGTATGGACTGCAATCATGGGGCTAATATTCTGTATATCTCATATCCAATATGTTAAATAGCCTGACGTTACACTGGAAACCAGGGGCAGCAGATATACAAGATTGGCCACTAAAGGAGACTGATTAGAGCAACTTAGGAACTTGCAGGGTCTTAAACTTGGTACAGTGACTCCAGTGTACGATAGTTTCAGACCGACGCAGCAAAACTGGAATTTTATCAATATTAACATCAGCACTGATGTGGCTCATCACAGATCAATCATATGACTTTGTTTACAGATTAAACAAACACATTTTAGTGTCCAGTTACACTTTAAATAATGACTATTGTGAATGGTTATTAGTGTGTACCTCAACATACATATTTCAGGGAGCTTCGGTGGAATATTGATGTTGCTTGGTCTACTTACTGCATGTGCTTTCACTTTGCTCACAAGCTGTTTCTTCTGTTGAGAAGTGCTCTTACAACTCGGCAAGTCCGTCGTTATAAAAGCAAACTGCCAAGGTGACAGTACACTTGACTTGTAAAGGGAATGAGAGATGACTGATTGGTATAGTGTTTGATATGACCAAACACACCAATGATTAATGAAGAGACCAAGTACAACCCTTTGAACCATGTGCCTTGCACTGCAACCATTTCTATGTGGTAAAAACTAACAAAATTGTATTTGGACATGCCCTAAATGCATTAGATCATGTGCTTTAGACTGCGCTTAGAGCATTCAAATAGGGCCCTTAGTCTTACACAACTGAAATGACAGATAGATAGATAGATAGATAGATAGATAGATAGATAGAATTCATTGTGTGCCACTTGTCAGACAGACACATTCACAATAAAATCTAGACAATCAACATCAGCACTGACAATCAACAACACCCGAGCATTTAGCCAAAATGTGCTCTACACATTATGTGTATTAATAATATTAATATTATTAATATTAGGAGCAGCAATCAATCTCACACAGGTTCAGTTCATGTTTTTCCTTGTTTGTTCAGCAATACAATAGTGTATTGGTATGCACAAATTATCTCTGGTTGGTTCGGAGGGATGGCACCCTATACTGTCTGCTTGACGGTAACTAATTATATACACTAAATAGAACACGTGATCTGTCTTTAATTATAACCTGTACTTTCTAACTGCTCAGTACTTACAGGTCTTTGGCATGCATTTATGCTGTTGCCCAACAATCTTACTGGACATGATTTATTTTTTGCTGATTATACGCCATATTACATAACATTGCAGTCTTGCTCATCATGTGTGTTTAGTTCAATGTAGTTTTCCTAGTAGTGCTCATGTAGGACTACTGTTAATTATATAGTGTGTAGACTATTTATTATAGCTAGAATGCACCAAACATTATTGGAACTCAAATTCACAAAGGGAAGGATTCACCCCTGCGTACAGTCTACTGTTAGAATATCACTGTTTCATATAACACTGTTTCTTAGCCCAGAACGAGTACGCCAATTGTAAAGCAGAGCACTGATCTAATGGTGGGAAACCTACACCAGCTTTAACTGTACTAGAGGAAGCTGCAGAAGATTAGACTACAAAATAAAAAACTTGTGAGATGTCCACTATTTCCATACAGTATTACTGGCCGGCTGCTGTTTAGCCCTGTTATGAACATTACGGTGCGATGAAGGTGGCGTAGTAAAGTTGCCAACGGGCGGCGCACCCCATTCCCTGGTTTGCCTCGCCGGTGGCGGTGTGTTTCCGACCGGCGGTCTTCTGCCTGTGTTCATTTGCCAGCACCCCACACGTGCTGTTTGCTGCTGTTTCGTATTTGTTTAGCCGAGCGGTGGCTCGCGAATTCACCTCCACCAAGTGTGTATGCACACGTCAACCGCACAATTTTTCATGAATGGAGGGGAGCAGATATTGTTTTAATTCAAATTTCAGGCATACAACTAAAATGTATATTAGAATTATTCACAGAAAAGGTAGCCTATATATAGTATAACTGTTATATAATTATATATTATATAACTTTCACCCCACTAGCGATGGCTCGAGGGTGCAGCTACATAAACATAAATGTGTGTGTACATTACTAATAATAAAACAGATTCAATTCCAAGTCGTCTAAAGTATCTGTAAATGTTCTGCACAATGGTGGTGTTATTTTTTATTTCACTGTATTTTGCGTGGACAAAATGACCCGTTGATTCTGGGTCTGCAGCGAAAGTATTTACTACTAAGTACTTTGGTCATAATAAAAGCTTTGTTAATCAATTTGTTTTTATGTCAGGCACCTGTAACAGAATGTTACAAGCTAGCTAATTGGAATTTTAATGGTGACTTTAAAATTCAATCACAGTTATCTAATGAATGTATTTGCTGACAGTATTTTTGGATGTTGTGTATGCCTATGTTGTCCAAAGCATAGTTTTTGATACTGTACGTGCTATTCAGAGATACAGTCATGTAATATCAACAGTGTGTTGATAAAAGTGTGGATGCATAAAATATTAATGCGTCACAAAATATTCTAACTCATACTAGACGGTGTTTATAAGACTAACTCAATGTCATATTATCTTAAAAACAAACTTTGGACAGTAAAGTACATGGTTTAATATAAAAAAAAATGACTAGAATTGTTTGGTCGTTGCCTTACGGGTGATGGTGATGCTCTCCAATAAAGTTATATTTTAAACGAAGGACCATTTACACTCATTTTACATCAGTGGTTTCAAATCTAATTATCTGAAGTGTTCTAATACATGCTTGTGTACATTCATAATTAAATAGTAGAGGCCGTGTTATTTTAGGTAATTCACTTGCAATATTATTTTAAGGACTATACACGTTATTCTCCTCTACAGACTATATTATGTTGACTGCTGTATGTGCATTTGGCTCCATTTTTTTATAATAGCATAGTACTATAGTAAGTCTACAGTAAATGTTTCCATAAAAAGATTAAAAAATTAAAAATCCATTACTTAAAATATAGCACTGGTCAATAAAGCAGTATCTGTCAAGCCATACAATGTGTTTAATTCATCTCTTTGTTGGCTTGAGTGGATAGTTTTATATAGCTGTATACATTGTTATCTTCTCTATTACTTAGAAGTCCCATTTGTCTCAATTTGTGCATATCATACTCAAGCTTCATCCAAATTGGTCTTGTTTGTAAGCTATATTAAGTAGAACCTCCCTGGCTTCGCCAATCAATAGAAAACTGTTCTTGACACAATACTGTATGTACTTAATGTACCTTACAGGCAATTCCATGGTCCAAATTTTCATGGCTATGAGGCTAGAAGACCACTGCATTTCTGAGTCACAAAAACGGCCATCGGGGTAAACGGCACTTTGTCAGCCCACTGATCGTCAGACTGAGGCTAGCTAGAAAAAATAAATCACATTGGCACAGCCTTGTCTGGTGGCAGGGGGTTTAAAAGGTGTCTGTCGGTTTAATAGTGCGATATACACTCTAAAGGTCCAAAGGGAACAATCCGTTTTTGGGGAAAGAATGATATTTCTTTAAATCAAGTCACTTTTTTTGGCTCAATATTAGGATACATTTGGAATTATGCTTCAACAGTTATTATTACACTCTCAGCAGGACACAGCCTTCATAGAGAAAGGTGTAAACAACATCTACAAATTAATCAAACAAAGGGGAGGAATGTTTTGCTAACATATAAAGTTGATGCTTTTGAGGCTATTATTATTCCTTACAGCAACAATGCCAAAGACACACTGAGAAACCTATATAAGAGACATTATATAGAGGACCCTTGCCGCTTAGAGAATTCTGAATGGAGCTCTATGGGATAATTGTGAAACAGCAAATATGGCAGTTGAAAGCATATAGCCCATTCCCCCAAAAGATAGTCAAGTCAAAGTCATCTGCTTTATAAACCAATAACCTATTTAGCCAGTCATCTGACATAAGCGCTCAGTGGGGTTATGTCGAACATCACCGATGTTATTTGAGAGTGCTATCAAGTTTGCACACGTTTTTACTCATGCAAATCTTTAGTAAATCTGGCCCATAGTATTATTTGGCTACAGTATTCAAATGATTATTAAATGAACAGTATTAGGCTATTTTAATAAAAAGTAGCCCATTGCAAAGAGAAGGATAAAATCAAGTCTTGGTAAACGGCCCAACACCCAACCAATGAAGCTGATGGGCCATTAATTAGAATAAGAGGATACAGACATCTCCAGACACTGTATTTTTATTAAAACCCTGGGAAAAAAGTCTCTGCTGTTCTAGTGTTAAGAGATTCACCAAAAATAGAAAATACAAAGGGTATGCTTATAATGCTAGAATAGCATATGCATTGTGTTATGCTGGCTGTGCACTCTGCGCCAGAGGATACTGGCATTTTACTAGACATTTTTTGTTTTAGCCATAAACTGCTGTTAATGAAGTCGGTGTCATGAAACCTTGCATGCCAAAAGAAGTATAAACTTAACAAAAACTGCTTTTAAAGCCTTATTTTGTGGTAAAATCACCAAACGTTTTTAAGTATCAAATTTTCCTTGCGAATACATGTAGTTTTAATTTCTTGGTGACCATTAAAAGTTCAGTAATGTCTCCCTCCCCAATCATATCAATATGATCTTCCTAAGAACTGACCAATATTGGCTACAAGGACTTTGCTTATATGCTACTATTCCTTTTCCTTTGAAATATAACATTAATGCAGGGTAGTGTGTTTATTTATATATATATATATATATATATATATATATATATCAGTATCCTCTCTCTATATATATATATATATTTGTATACTGTATAGTTTATACTTTACAACAAGGTATACTACATGATTTTGTTAGCCAATGTAATATTTTCAAACCCCTCTGTTACTCTGAAAGCTTAAATAATGTCAGTGATTTGTGTTCTCTTAAAGGCGCTAAAGAAAGGGCACGGGGGGGAACGCTTGAGATTGAAAATGCAAAACACCCAAAGTTTATCTCCATTTGACTCCATAAACATCCCTTTTACTATTTAAATAGCGTATACATTCATTATGTAACAGAAATGCTACATAACAGTAGATACTTAATTCAAGCAGGATTTTGTACTGTGTTGTCTAATGGTCCACAATTGTTCCTGCCACTTTCTGCATATAATGCGCAATGTTGGTCATTTTCAAATATATGATTCATTCACTTGGCTGCCCAAATGTATATCCTCAAAAGCACATTTCTTACTGTACTGTACAGGATGAGACACAATCTCGGGGCCGTACATTGACAATGTGCCGTGTTAATGGACAAAATAATGAAAGGTTCAGTCATTAGATTGAGTTTTTTTTTAATAATGGGTCACAGCTGTATGCTTATGTGAAGTCAACTAATTTGAACATGTACACACGTCACAAAAACATTGATGTATTAGTTTGAAGTGAAGTTTGAGTGCACGTATCTCCCACTAAGTGACATCCTTCTCTACTCCTCCCCCTAAGCGCCATCCTAGTCTCTAGCCCAATAGCTCACTCTACGTGTAGGCCTGCTGTAACACAATGGAGTACTGCACCATCCAGATTGTTAGCTTTGAAGGAGTCACCTTCAAGCGCTGTCACATTGGCAAGCAAAGCACAACAGAGGTCCCGGTCTGCTGATGTGGCACAATTTGGCGGGTGCAGCATGAAAGGCTGAACCACCGGGAGCACTGGGAGGATTTAGGCTTTTCCCATTCCTCCCTGAGGGATAATCTTCTTTCCCTTTACGGCCCAATGGGACACATGAAAAGTTATAGCTGTGTGATGCGGCTCATGTCTGGCAGTAGTCATCTTTCTATATTCTAGCTGCAATCTCTCCCATGACATCTGCCAGGACGACACTCACATATGCACATAACGCTAAAGGAAGATTGGGTGGGAATGTTTCGTATGGATGCAAGAGACAATAAGCATTTATGGCAGGGGCTACATTTAAATCCCAATGGCTTTTAGACGTTGGTGAAATATTCATGTTTTAATCAGGCTGGACTGGTTATATTACAAATTCTGAATGTGTCAATAATTTGAATTCTGAATGTAAATATGGCCAATTTAGATAATTTTTAGATATTTTAAAATAATTTCAAACTCAGAATAAGTGAACATTTTGACTTCAGATACATAAAATGTTTGACTTACAGTCTACAACAAGTAAAGACTAGGAAAGCCTAGTTCAGCCGCCCACATTCTACTGAGCCAACATAGGCCAAAATGGGTTTGAAAAGTGTGCAATAGACCCATTTACTGTGTACAAACAATGGTGACATAGGCCTACATACTGTGCACGAAGTTTCACAACATCAGTATGATTAGGGTACGGTCACACATAACATTAAATGGACAGCAGCCAATATTCTCCTCCCGTTCATTTCCATATTCTGTACGAGCGAATGGGCAAATAAAGCATCCACTTCCTGTGGCGAAGAAATATCAACTTCAACACTGATGAACTCAACTTTCTAAATATGCAGACTGAACAAACAGCAAGGATGTGTGTGTGGTTGACGGATGCAATTGGCTGTAGTTTATTTATGAGGCAGGAAGGACTGGAGAGGACTTTGTATATACATTTCGGATAGGAAGTCGGCGGTCCATCGCCTGTCTAGTTTATAATTTGCTTGTGTCCGTACCAATATTTGTTCCTTAGGGATGGTGAGTGAGTGCACACATTTTTAGCCTATTGTTTGGAAAACATTACATCGTTTTTAGAATTGAATAAAGGAATGAAAAATCCTTTAGTCCTCAAATACAATCCTCCAAATTGTATTTGTTAGGCCTAAATATTGTGATGCCTACGTGCAGATATAGCTCTTACTGCATTTGTCTGTAGCCTAGTCATTTTCATGTCTATATATAAGCTTCTAAATGTAAGATATGTTTATTCATGGGCCATAATATATTCACAAATATTGTCATGGTCACAGCAAAATAAATTGTAATATGTGTGCATGTGTAACGGTCTGGGCCGCGCCGCTGATGGGCGGCTCTCCCCCCCACGTTACCGGGGCCTGTGTGCTCCCGCCTTCGGTTACCAGACGTACACTTCCCCAGCGCTCCCTGTCTCACGGGTGTTTCACAATGATTGTTTATCGTTTACACCTGTGGGGTCTGTATATAGGTTGGGGTTTGTCTTTTGTTATTTGTCGGTTATTGTTTATTGTTTCATGTTACCTGTCGGTGAGTGTGTTCTTTATTAAAAACCAATATTATTTAAAGCACAAACCTGCGCCTGGTTCCTGCCTTTCCCGCACAGCCTTACAGCATACCACTGTGTGGGTGTCCCTGCTTGCCTGCACTAGCTCGACTCCATGTTTTCCAAACAAACTCCAATGTGTACTTTCAAGGAGATTAGGATCCAACGCTATTGGTGCATTACCGCCACCTACTGTCCAGAGCAACGCTGCTGTCTACATTTGCCTACAGTCTTGCATTTTAACAAGGTTGGTCAGTCAGTCACTCAGTCAGTAAGCTACATTTGCTGTAAAGCGATACACTAATGTTTCATCACGCATGAGCTGCTAGCAGGGACTGAAAGAGGACACAGACTCATGGGTTCAATCCCCATAGTTGGCCCACTGTAACCTGGTTTGAGCAAGATGTCCTAAAATAAGATAAGCCCTACCATCTTACTGTAAAAGCATCTGCTAAATTACCTCATTATATTTACGACAATAACTCACCTAAGTAATGCATGTATTAAGACAATCTATACTAAGAAATGTAACAAATTAATACATAATAATATTATAATGGTAATAATAATAATATTATAAATAAAAAATACAATACAATAAAATACAAATATACAGTTATGATAATTAACACATAATTATTTTGTGAGATAAAACAATACAGACACGTTCACCTTTATCTGAGCTGCTTTCTGCAGACATCTACAAAGATGTTTATCTACTATGTTGACCTGATACTATAAAGGCAGCAACGCAAGAGTATTCCTAAACGCTCACGTTGAAGGTGCGGAGGTTCACATGAGCGATTATAGCTGGTGGTACACACAGTATGTGGTCTCCACACATCACAGCACCCAACACTCAAGGACAACATTTCTTGTAAAAGTAAAAAAAAGGATTCTTTCTGACATGAAGTGAAATGAGTGGACTTTTATTGTATAGTATAGCCTACCCTGTCAGAGGATTAGAGTTTGGCGAGGCGCTATATCTGCCAAGTCTGATGTTTATTACTAAACTTCTGATCTTCAATGAATTAATCAGCATGGTTTGATCTGAACTCAAATTCATCTTTTATACAAGCCCATTTCAGAGAGAGAGAGAGAGAGAGAGATGAGGAATCCATTTGGAAGGCACCAAAATCATTAGGAGCAGGCTGTTGTTCATGAATTAATAAACATGCCAACGTGTTGCTGTTTGAATTCAATTACAAACTTGGTAAATAGCGCATCCCAAATAATTAGAGCAAGTGCGCTAATAGATCACTGAATATTTCAGTGTAGCTTAATCAATGACATTTACCACACCTCCCAACAGAGGGGCAGGTGGAGAGAGGAGAATGTTAAGTCCAAGCGTGCAACAACATATTGCATTCCCTCCTAATAAAGCTACAGGTTGGCATCTGGGAGCTGCCCAGTTGACGCCCAGTCTTGGCCTAAAGCAACACTGCCAAATGAGAGAATAATAGACTGGAAAAGAAATGGAGAGAAAAGAAGAAGTGTACTTTTTATATATATATATATATATATATATATATATATATATATATATATACTTATACTGTTTGTACTGTATCTTTGAGCCCTCTGATTTCACACACCTCTTTCACTTCCCCACCCTCAAACACACACACACGCACACAGACACACACACGCAATGGCAGCCCAGTTAAAATATAATAATTACATAAACATTAGAGAATGATTAATGAAAAATTATTGGATGACTCAAAAGTTTGGGACAGTATGATCTGACCTTGACCTACAGTATGTGTGAGAGCTAACCAAGACTAGCTAAATAAGGCTCATACGTAAACCTGCTTGGCAAGTGCACTTATAGAGTACCTGTGTGCTCAGAGGCGGAAAGTAACAAATTACAATTACTTGCGTTATTGTACTTTTTGTGTACTTCTACTTATTAAGTCGTTTTATAAAGCTGTCATTTTTTTAGTATTGTACATCGCTACATTTTAAATCTCACCTGTTACTGAGTACTGTTTTTACTAAAGTTGACCTGTTCCAAAGAGTGAGAGTGCGTAAGATTTGTATAAATATCTTTACCATAGCTACTCATAGCTGCACACGCCCATACAATTACAGTCTCAAATCTGAGTTGCAAACCGGTTCGGGGTTCAAACGCACAAACATTTTTGCATTGTGTTTGTCCTTAAGGAAAATATTTTGAACTGTGCTCCCAAATCTTTGGCTGCGCTCATACACTGAACTTACGGGCAATGTGGGCCTAGGGAAAAAAGTATACGTAGAGCCCTACACAGACGAGACACCCCTCTAATGTTAAATGTTAATGTTAAATGAGCTACTTTTTACTTTTACTTGAGTAGATTTTTCCCCCTGTAATTGTACTTTTACTTAAGTAAAAATGTATCAAACTAAAAGTAATTTTACTCAAGTACAATATTTCTGACCTCTTTCCACTTCTGTGTGTTCTGTAATTTGATAAATGCCAGCCCTTGCTGTGTAAAATTGGCTGCAAAAGGGGAATGACTAATTCCTTGCAAAATGTTATAAGGAGTTTTGTGCACACGTATGCATAACTGTTTATGGATGTGTTTTGTGTGGGTGTGTGCATGTGTATGTGAGGACTTACAGGTTGTTTGAATGAAAATGAGACCTGTTCAATAATACATTAGGCTGTCTGTAGAATACTATTACCAATGAATATGTTTTATGAAAGCCCCCGTAAATGGTGAACATTTCCACCGTGTCATAGATTTTACATGTTTGATGAATTGCAGACATAAACCAAATATTGCATTTGGTTTTCATTCTTGGTTGCTTAATTCATTTCACAAATGTTGAAAACATTGAATGGAACTAAGATAATTATTTTTTCTTCAATTTCATCATATATATATATATATATATATATATATATATATATATATATATATATACACTATACCAAGATATAAAGATATACCAAGATATACCAAGTAGGACTGGCACACATAAGAGTTCGCAAATCAATACGAATACAAACTGAACATTTTACTAAAAAATAACAAAAAAACTGAAAATACATATATATAAAGAAAATAAAAAATATTAATAAAATAAAATAAAATAAAAAGATAAGCAGGCCGTTTAAGTGAGCATAGCGATCGTTCTTGCAGGCCGCATAAGTCCGTGCGCTCCGGCTTTTAGCTGACAATCAGCCGCCACACAGCTGATGTAGTCAACATCCCTTAGAAGGAACGAGCTTCCTTTAAAATGGCCTCTGCCTTTTGCTCTCTATTGCTTTTGTAGCAAGACACCCACCACCTCCGCCCCTGCTCATCCCTATTCTGTTTGTCTGTAATGCTTGACTCCTGTTCTGTTTGTGTGCACGTTTTAGTTTGTTGTTGTTGTTGCTTTGCTTTGCTCTTGCTGCAAGCCTGTTACGGGGGTCAAATATTGTTAGATACGCACATGCATGCCAGTGTAGGAGCTCCCCTATATAAGCACAGTCGCAGAGTTGCTTATGCCAGACGAGAGAGGCTTGACAGAAGCAACGGTACTTCATGTACTTGAAAAGGCGACATTTTGGAAGGACGCACTGCGGAACAGACTCAATTCCCCCCCCACCCTTCCCCCTCCTTCCCCTATCCTCCTGCCGGGAGCCCACCTGGTTAAGTTGCTCTTGGTTGTGAAATCCCTCCAGGCGCCTGCAGTACTTCCTCTCGCGGTACTTCCTGCGGAGGAATGAGGCTCGCAGGTCGGCCGATGCGCCCGCCTGGAGCTCCTCCGCTGTGGGGAGACTGGCGGCCCAGAAGAGGTTGGCGTTCCTGTTGCCCACTTCCAGGAAGAGCTGAAGGATTAGGGAGGAAAATAAATAAAAAGTCTCAGGAAAAACACATTTTCTTTTTTTTTCTTTTTATATACCATGGCTTTATGAGTTATGGGAAATAATTGTTCTCAATGTGACCGCGTGAGGATGGAAAAAACTGTGAATATGAAATTAAATATTGCAATGCTTTGCCTATTCCATCCATCCATCCATCTTCTCCCGCTTATCCGGAGTCGGGTCGCGGGGGCAGCAGCTTCAGCAAGGGACC
>JAODTR010036459.1:0-20646 GCA_025399935.1 Amblyopsis rosae | reverse complement strand
CCAGAGCCAGCTTCTGCTGCCCGGGTCTGGTCCGTCGAGGCCCCTGACTTTCACTGCCACCCATGTGGCAGCGCACCTGACCCCCACGGTTCCTCCCACGAGTGGTGGGCCCATAGGATGAGTTGGTTTGAGAACAAAATAGAAAAAAAACTTCAGCCTACGCAGAAAAGGTATGCTTTAGCAAACTTTATGTGACTGTATTAAACAATCTAAAAAAGTTATCTTTTACATTTTAGTCGGAAAGTGTCTGTCAAAAAAGGCAAATCTATTCTTATTCACCAATGTATTTATCAGAAAAATAAAAATAAACTACATGACATAATTTTTAAAACAACTACAATACAATTAAAATATTATATTAGAAATGATAACTTGTGAATCTGAGTCCTCAAGTAAATGCTGAATCTTTGACAATAAATTGGAGATGTGTATGTGTGATACTCTATACACACATCAGAGTCCTAACACATGGCCTTGTAGCCAAAGTCAACACGAGCCACTCTCAACTCCTCTGCGGAATCCTTCTCTGGGCCACTTACAAACAACAGCTGCCAGTCAAAAGATGTAACAGGGTAAAATCATAACCAAAACCACATTGCAGAGCTCATACAAGAATAAAGTGGTGGGGGGTTAAGGATAGTGTCATATAGCTCATCTTTGAGACCAAGGGGGACTGTCATGAGACAGAAAAGTGGTAAAACGCTTGCATACACATAGGAAATTGGTTGAGCAGCCGCCCACTAATGCAAAGTCATGCTCGTTTTGATGGGATTAACCCATTGGCTTGTTGAGCAGATATGGAGAGCAAGCTGCCAATCAGAGCCGACTTAATACAATGGCCATTAGTATTTGGAAGAGGCAAAATTATATCTATAGACACTTGCATGTGCACTGTGCAGGCATCATTTTCATGTAAAAACATGATATATATGTCTACTGGCATATCTACCTGGTATTGAAAGAGGGAAATCCTATATGTCTAATATAGTCAGTAGCAATGGTTGACTACAATGTTAAATACAATGATCTATGCAAAAAGGTTCACTCTTATTCACTAACATGTTTCTAGCTTTGGTGCACATTTTTAGCAGACACTTTAAACCAAAGTGATTTACAATAAGTACATCTGCCAATAGCTGAGAAGGTTATACACCAGTTATACATGTAAGCAGCATGTCTAACTACACGTTAGTCAAACCTCCCAAAAACTGCTGATAGCCTTGAATATGTGATTATTATCTACTGGAACAACACAGATCAAATATACAATATGCATGTGGCCTATAGTTCATATATGGCAATTAGGACACAATTCTAGCAAGGCTAGCCTATTTAATCAAATAAAATAAATAATTCACCAGTAGATCCATTACCTCATACCACAAATATCCACTAATGGTATTTAGTTCTGCAAAAATAATGTGCAAAACTCTAGGGGTCTTACAAAAGCATTCAAATGTGGCTCACCTCATGTTTACCCTCAGTATAATCACATATATGCCTACATAGCCTAATGCATGTTATTATTATTTTTTTCTGAAATGTGGTGGGCAATGTTTGGCATTTTGGGTTATGTTGACCCAATATCCAGTCAAACATTGGAATCCACTGTAAACAGGCCTTTACACGTTATTACATTTCTCTTAAAATAATAACGGCCTAGTTGGGGTAGAGGTTTACAGCCGTCGTTAAAGAAATATAAAGAACCCATTCAGCCGATTATTAGCGGCCTGCTTAGTTGATATGAACAGCCACTGGTGTTTCTTTAAGTGCGTGGAGGAGTTCTCCGGCTCGGGTGAGAGGAGGAGTTGGGGGAGTGACGCTAGCTTGCGCTTTGGTGCTGAGCTGAGCGCTCACCTGCAGATGAGCTGGGGAACTCGGGGCAAGCTTTTGTACTTCTGAAGCGCTGCATCACGGAGCACAAGGGGACATTACGAGCCATCTGGCTAACGGGAGAATTATACTATTATTGGAGAAGAATTACCAATCGAAACCTCTTTGCTGTGCAGGCAGCCTCGCTTGTTTGCAACGATGAGAACTGACTTCGCTCTGTTGCTGATCGCAGCCCTCTTTCTGGGCACATTTTGGGTGAGCTTTCACATTTTTTTGGGTAATTTTGTGGAAGAGTTTCTACACAGCATGCCGCATTCGTTACAGCCTACTATAGCCGACAGGAATTGCCTGATACTTGAAAAGTGTATTGCTATTGTTCAGAGTATCAGCGTAACGACGCTGATACTCCTGACAGACTAGTTATCGTCTAAATATAATGTTTTAAATGTAAAACAGATATCCTGCATCCAATCCGTATAGTCCGTAGTATATATAGGCTTGCGAGGCTGTCCTGGTTCTCGTCACATGTCGCTTTATTTCTGTGGAGAATTGGTTCATAAGTTGAACACATCAGCTTTCACTTACTGTGATTTATTTTCAATTACGCGACTTGAGATGGACAGTTTCACATGTATTATGGACGACGAGAAAATAAATGCAACGCCTTAATAGACTTATACAATATTTATTGTGATTTAAAAAAATGTAACCTACATAAATCGTTATGCAAGAACGCTTAACGTTGTGGTGTTCTGATAGTGTATACGACGATCTCTGTTCTTCATAATAGCGCTAAATATTGTACAGGGATGTACAGTATAGCTACAATTAACTAGAAGAGAACGTAATGCTTTCTCATTATTCATATTGTCTAAGGGGGTTGGCATCAGTTGTTGAACAGTGAGCACGAATGTATTTAGTGTTAACTTTTATTATGCTATTTGAGACACGCACGGGAACAGGCACTCTCCACAACATATACACACGCACACACTCGCACACGCACACAACCGCGCACACATTTTGTAGTTGTACCCATGTGAATTTAGAACATTATTTTACATGTATGTAGTTGAGTGTGTACAGCATGTGCGTGCATATGATACATTTACAGTATACCTAATCTTTATGCAGTTCAACATCAATGCAAACTTAATTAGCCAAATAATAATAATATAATGCCTATAATCATCTCATGGCAACATTTCTTTGACCATTTTCCATTCTAAAACTGTCCGGATAATTCCTCATTATACAATATGAATTGGTGCTTTATAAATCAACATGTAACAACAAAACATTTCTCTTGTGCTGCACATAATGCAACCTGTTTAATAAATCAATAGACTCCATGTTTACGAAGATATCGCCCTCTCCTCCCAGGGGACTAATGGAGAGCAGGCTTCCAAAGATCCCTGCAGACCAGGCTTCTCACAGAGCTTCTACTCCGTGCTTGTTTCACGGGATGTCGAGCTGGGCCAGAGCATACTTAAAGGTAAGGCCTTTAATGAGAATGTCAACTCAAGTTCTGTTCCTTTGCCGAGGATTGGAAGCAGCACTGTGAAAGTTAAAGAGCTCCCAGAGAATGTGCACTGTGTAGCTACGTTTCTTTTCATTCCGCGCCTCGCAAGGGCACCTCGCTTTCACATGCAGAGCGAGCCTTTCTCTGAAATGAATGACTCCTCCAGCGCGTAGCATGGTAGCGCTCGATGAAGCTGGGATATTGACCCAGTGTGTCTGTGTGGGCACGTTGGTGCATTTGTGTGTGTGTGTGTGTGCGTGTGCATTTGCGTGTGCGTGCGCATTGCTGAAGAATAATCTTTTTTATAGTAGACCTAACACACTACTACACACACTAATGTGTACCTTTGTAATAGTACTTACAGTCCAGGGGTCAGAGAATTCAAGGTAGTATGACTTACATACTGTAGAAACTGGGTATGATATAAAAACAGCACTGGAAATGATACAGATCATCAGCTTAGTCTATGTCTATGCCTCAGACCGAGAACTGTAACCTACAGCAGAGGAACATTTTGGTCTTCACAGTAAAAAGTGCATACAGTTGTGTATCATGTGTTTTGTAATGCTTAATGCTGCTAATTGTCTTTCATTTGTTTTATATATAGATAAATATTCTGGCTGCTTATCTGAAGGTATATCAGTCCCTATAAATCATGTCCCATGCTTTCTAAGAATTTTGCCAATATCTGTTAGTATAATTAACGCATTAGCAGGTACATACATCGTGCTCCTACCCTCCTCATAATCACTTCCTCACTGTGTCTCACCCTTCAGCGGCTGTTGTTGCAATTAAATAGTGAACCAGCTTGGTCACTCGCTGATAGTGCAGGAAATGGGGTCGACATCCTGCGTCTAATCTGCCGGTGCTCTCGTGCCAATGTAGGCTAATTGCAATTCTCTATTGATCCCAATAGTTTTTCCTCGTAGTTAAGCTGCATTGTTTAGCTGTGGGCACACAGTGGCTCCTTTGTGGTCCGACGGTTTCCGTGTACCTCTCACACCTCCTTCGTTGGGTATGGCCGCCAACGTAACGCTGTTGCACGCGAGAAAACACACACGTAGTGTACACCCACATACACGCACAGCACACAACCTCACACGTGCGGTCTAAATATAAGGATTCAGGCACAGTTTAAGATGAAATGCAGCTCAGGTATGAAGCACGTCATTATTTCCTACTGTATTTGGCATAGAACGCACCGGTTGGTGTTATGTTTCCGGTGTTTCATTAACTGCAGAGTGTCTTGTTCATGGTCTGGCTGAGAGCTTGGGTGGGGGGGGATATGGCTGCTGGTTGTGGAGTTGGCTCTCTGTGTGGTAGTGAAGTGTTTGGTCCAGCAGGGGGTGTCAACACAATCGCAAACAGTCAACAGAATGAGCCGTCACTGCTGCTCTGGAGCTATTTATTTCACAGAGCATTATTCATCCGGCTTGGTCGGAGGGAAACACAATTGTCTTCTGGGTATCTTTTCAGTCTGTTCAGGCACACGTTCTAATGATTCACAGTCATAGGGTTAGGTAGTTTACTGTCGGTTCAGCATGTGACAAACAGCCGAGGCTTTGTTTAGACTACACTGCATGGCGACTTCGTTAGGTCTCAGGTAGTCTACAATGCTTTGATGTCAACCTTAGTATTCCTCAAACACGTCCCTGAAAAGGATGAAAGAAGATGGTGTTCACTTAAATGACAACCAGCTGTCACATGTTTTGGTGGCTGTTGTGTTTAATGAGACAGAATTCTTTCATACGGACCCTTAAATTAACAATATAAATGCCATTACCATTTCACCCATTTTACATATTTGTATATATTTATATATATATACTTATATATACAGTATATGTGTGTGTGTGTATATGTATGTATGTATGTATATATATATATATATGTGTATATGTGTGTACAGTAATGACAAAATAACTGTACAAACACATTTTCCATACTTTCCATACTGTATTACAATCTCCGTGAGTGCTTTCGCCTTCCCAGTGTTAACAGTACAGACGTGTCATTTGTCTGCTCTGTGTTTTGGTAAAGGGCTTCACCAAAGTCACGTGTCTTCAGGGTCACACACACAGCTGCACCGTCGCCTTCATCTGTATGTGTGTCTGGGTACGCAGCTGCAGTGGCCAGACACACACACACACACACACACACACACGTGTGATTTACAGGACTCCGGCGGGTGATTTATAGTGGGTAAAGGGTGTCACTAAGGGGAGGCAGGAAGCTACTCTGGAAAGGCTTTAATAATAACATTGTTTAACCCAGAACCGTCAGGCGAGGCCAGGAGTAATGACACACAGACGCACGCACACGTGCACACGCTCATGAACTCATACGGACACGAGCACACAACCACACATTGGTGTCAGCCACAGGGGTGCTAATGCGAGGGACAGAACTAGGACCTTGGTTATGGGGAAGTTTGAAGTGCAAAAGTGGATAGACGGGCAGACAGACAGACAGACAGATGGAAAGCACACTCATTTTCTTCACCAGCTCTAGTTTCACATCCACAACTCAAGCCGCTTCACTTCCAGTTAATTGTAGATGAATGTTGGTCACATGTGGGAACGTTGCCAAGGGCACTTGGTGGCATTGCCTCGTCACAACACGCCACGTTCAGCCTGGCGGTTTACAGTGTATTGATAAACAATGTGTTTGTCAGTATACAGTAAGCGTTTATAGCTATCAATCCTGCCTCTGTGTGCCTACAGTATATGCCTTGACTCTCTGCTGGGAACCACACACACACACACACACACCAATTGCAAACTTTTCCTCTGAAAGCAACAAAAGAATATGTCGCGTTTGATATATTATACTGAGGATCTGCCAGCTGTAGATTTGTGTGTGTACTGTATTATATACATACACAGCTTAAACCAAATGGCAACCAAGAAGCAGACATATTTATAATATGACTTTGACATCCATTTCTCAGTGAACATTAAAGAAAGCTACTCTACTATATGTGTGAAAGGGTTGAACCATTTGCATTGTGTTTAAAGTCAAATTGGAACTGAGGGCCATTACTGTAAAGGCAGGGTTAGTCATTCTCAAGGGCAGTTGCTAAATTCAAGATAAAATAAAAACATTATCACTCCGCGGCCCTCCGCTCCACTAATCGAAACGCACTGTGAAGCAAAGTGCGTAGCAAATAGTACTACGGCTTTGTTGTTGAGAGCGGTGTTCGCCACTTTGTTTATGTTCCTATTTACTGATCCAGGGCTGTGTAGAAATATACGATAATTTTTTCATCACGCACAGATATGGTAAACTAGCGACATATTTTTAAATATTGTATATATATTATATATTTGTTGAATTTGACAAAAGGTGTATTAGCTTACTTGCAATGCTTAATGTCAACAAAGGCACCTCAACGAGGTAAAGGTCATACTGTATCAGGTGATACGTCACAACCCCTTCTCCCTTCACTGCCTTTACTACACTATTACACACGTGCACACGCACATGCCACTTGCATGTACATCCAAGCACACCCATGTTTTGTCCAAAACAACATCAAATGGTTTATCTTCGGCCACAAGGACGATCCATCACCTTGCAAAAATTCATCATCAGTGAATGGTTGAATTTGAGCTGAAGGTTGAATTCCCTTTTCACCAACAGATGCTGTCGGTGTGTTTTAAACTGTTTCCTGTTTCACAGACTAGAGAATAGCGGCGACCGTGTGTAGACTCAGAGGGGTCCCATGCCAGATTCACACGGATAAACCAGTGCCAGCTTGTGTAACCCCATCCTTTGTCCCGGGACCCCTGCGCTGATGCCATTACTGGTAATGAGAGCCAGGGTGGTGGGTTTCAGCTCAGTGAACTCATTCACTGACCTTGGACTGTGCTTGGACAGAGAGAGAGAGAGAGAGAGAGAGAGAGAGAGAGAGAGAGAGAGAGAGAGGAGCAGGATATGAGAGTGTGGGGAAGGGGGGGTGGGTGCAGGCCGATGGTTCTCCCTACCACACTCGCTGATGACCTATGGTCCGTTTAGTGAATACGATCCCGGTGGAAGCCCGTCAGCTTCAAGACTGACTAATATTCCCAGCCATATAAACCAGACATCTCCACCCATATGTGCTGCGTTATGCCTTCTTATCCAGGCATGGACTCCCACCCTGCAGCACTGATAGACAAGCCCAAGTTATATCACACCCCCACAGGGAGGAGGTATGGGTTGCAGCAGGAGCCCCAGTTCAAGGACACGCTTCAGGGATTGGGGTCAGGGGCGGCCTTGGCCCATTACTAGTAGGGAGCTGTCATGCAGGGCTAGGAGACACAGAGCAGATCGACTTCTTAAGGAGCGTGATACAAACACCGGGTGCAGTACACTGTCTTGGCACACATGGCTGGGTTGTTTAAGTGATGATTCTATTATTCTCTCTCTTTCTGGTCTCACTCACTCTCTCCTCACTCGCTCTTTCTTGCAGTATCTTTCTCAGTCCTAATATCAGTTACAATGAGGTCGATCTCATTAGAATCAGGGCTTAATAAATGTGTCCCCTGTCACATCTGTTAAATATCCCAGCATTATGTTGCCCACCACAGGACGAAACCGTTGATTGCTGAGAGGGCTCAGCGTTCTACAGAAGAAAAAAAAAACAAGATAAATAAAGCAACTTAGTGATTAACCTGTTTTTTTTCTAGAGAATAACAATTCCTGAATTCCCCTTCCAGGCGGCGCCGGCGTGATGAATCTTTCCGTTGCTGCCTTGGTGTGGAATGCTTTACTTTGAGACCTTGGTTGAAAAGACTGTAGTAAGATGTGAAGGTCTATGGAAGTAGGCAAGCAGACAATCTTTGTCTTTTTATAGTAAACTCTGTGTTCTCTACAGCGTTTTACAACATGAATTCCAAAGATAGATACTGTATATCGCACATTAGAATTTCACCTCCGATTAGATTTTACTTGGTTAAAAAGGGTCTGTATCACATATAACCCAGTGGACTCCATAACCTCTGGTATCAATAATACATCATGCATTCAAGTCAATTTATCTTTGCTAGTGAGCTCGGTTTCCTCTTCAAGATCTGACCTAACTCAATCTCTTTTGTGATTCAGAGTATTGGTCGAGTGGGGACACAAGTAAGCTTTGAAGGACGGACTAGGAGGATTGTGAATAAAATATGTCTATTCTTTCCAGAGGCCCCTGAGGGATGGAAGCTACACCGATTCACTCTTCTGCTTTCACCCTCAAACAGAATTAGGCTGTTTTTGATTTCCTGTTTACCTTTTGCCCCAAGTCTCTGCACAACACACAACCCCAATGTGCAGCAGTATCTGGGGCTGTCGTTGAGATGAGACATTTGTTGGAACTTTTGTGTTTGTTTCACTTCCTAAATCACTCTCATTGTTGCTTTACAGTTTTAATTAGTTCTGAATCTGAATATTTGACTTTTCGCTCACAAAATGCCCCTCCTTTTCTATCCCCGTTTAACAGTCATTCTCTTTATGTTAAGTCTCTGCAATCTTCCCGTTATTCGTCTAATCTCCCTGCTATAATGCAAAATAATATGGCCTCTCTCTCCCATTCGCTGCAAACATTTACGTGGTTTATGGACAATGTCCACAATGTTCACAGTCACGGCATCCATCTACAGTTATTATAAGAGTAATGCGCAGGGCTGTTATTTGGTGGATGACCCCCTGAAGCGGTGATGATACGACAGACATCTTGAGGGTGGCTGATTTAAACTGCTCCGTGCGTGGGCTAATCTGACCCCAGGGGGCTGTTATGAATGGTCAGTCCACGCAGATGTACGACTTGTGTAACCTCAGCCCTGTTGTATGGTCTCCTATAGTTTTGGGGAATGTGTGTGGGTATTCCACAGAGGCACTGAATCGTACCTTGATGATTTCGCCACATGGCTTAGTGATTTTTCTCCCCTCCTGTATAAAAGGCCAGCCAGGAGTGCTTTATGAGATAAGCAGGTGGGGGCTTGCATCACACCTGCCGGAGCTCTCTTTTGATTCATGTGGCTATTGTTGTGAGCGCATGCTGGGAAACCGTGTGACCGTATGTTTGTGTAGGTGTGTACACGTGTGTCTGCTTTTCATTGCATATGTGCGTGCGCGCGCGCGTGTGAGAGCATGCACTGGGCCAGGGAGCAGCCAGTGCTCCACAGACGGCACAAAAACATCCAGCCAGGCCTTTCCCATCCCGGTCATTACAACGGCACCCTGACGAATAAGGCAGAAGAAGAGGGTTAGCAGGTGGAAGCCATCATTTTTAATGAGATCTTTGACATCCACCCTCCTTCCCAACCTTGTCCCGAGAGGGGTGAGGAAAGAATGAGAGAGGAGGAGAGGGGAGGGGAGGAGAGGGGAGGAGAGGGGAGGGGGAATGGACAGAAAAAGTGGGCGACTTCCTGCAGATTGAGTTAGTCTGCTCTCTCTCTCTCTCTCTCTCTCTCTCTCTCTCTCTCTCTCTCTCTCTCTCCGTGTGTGTGTACATGTGCATGCGTGTGTGTGTGTGTGCATGCGTCTGGGCCCTTGTCATCCGCTAGGTGCATTAAAAGACCTCCTGCCTTATGTTGTCCTGCAGGACCAGGGTTATAGCCTTGCTGTAGTGTAGACATTAAGCCTGCTTAAACGCCCTACATGGACACCAGCTCTTTATGCACAGATGGCTGCATGAGTGATGAGGGGATGCTCCGTCTCTCCGCCCCTCTCTGTCTCTCGCCTCTTCCCCCAGTGGCTCTCTCATTATTACTGTGTTTGTAGGCTAGTTGGTATATACAACTACTGCTCTGACTCTGTCATGTGTAGGTCTCACACACACACACACACTGGGTTTTATCTTATTAGGTCTGTTGTCATCACTGGCGTCAGATTAGTAGTGTATGGTTGCCATGGTAGTGAGAGGCTGTGGTCTCTCTGGTGAGGTTGGTTTGTGAAGAGCAGGAGGGGCATACAAGCTCTGCCTGTCCAATGGGTTACACCTGCACCGGTGGACGACCAGTTCCCATAAGCCCTCTTTCTCTTTTACCGCAGAGCCTATAGCCGTCAGCTATAGGCTGCTCTCAGAGGATACCAGAGATGAGGAGAGAGGGAAGGAGAGGTTGAGAGAGACATTTTCCTCAGCAGGAGGCCAGAAAGATATACTGCTTTATACTCATCAGGACTGACACTAGAGAGACACAGCTCAGCACACACACAGACACGCACACACATACATACTAGCACGCATCCAACAAACACATGTGACACGTGAACAGATCAGTCACGTTAACGTGCGCTACACGAACATGCATACGCACCTCAGACACTGTGAAACACACAAGCTATTATGACAATCAAAAACAAATAGGGTCCAGATTAGTCTTCCTGGGCCGCCCACCGCCCCAGTGTAGAGTGCCTTGGCTCGGACCCAAGCGCTGTGCTGTTCTCCTGCCCACTCCTTCCTCTAACCCCCCAAACCCCCCCACCTCCTGCCCCTACTGTTTCTGTTTGGCTATGGCAGCATTTTAATTGCATCCTAATTGATTTCAGTTAGAAATGAAACCACTGTGAAGCCAGCCGACACAGCCATGATTCAGCCGTTACCGTTCCATCCATTTTTATTTATTTTCCTTCTTTTATTGAAAGATTTTTTCATGATCAGGTAGGGGAGGGGGGGAGGGGCACGTCCACTAGAACGATTTGATCCATACCCCTCGCACCTTTCCCTTTCTATTTTTTGAAGTATTATTGACCTATTGAAGGGAAATTTTAAATGCATAGCGAGAGATTTGTGTGTACTATTCTTGAACATGGTGTTTTCCCCCAATTTCATCAATCATTAAACATGGCTTAATGTAACAATATGTAGAACCATAGTTTCCCATAAGATTTGCAATATGGGGAAAATATCCATCACCTTTAACCCAGACCTGCTACGTTATCTCTCCAGACTGGGAGGTATGTGTTGCTGGGAATAGATCGTTATTGTTAATTAAACAGACTTCTCTCACTTTCTCACACTTTTCTAATCATTCGCCTGGCGTGTGTGTGTGATCTCTCTGAGAATGTACGGAGGACAAATCCAAGCGTATTAAGGCCTCATATGCTATTCCCTTTACTGGGAGATCCCTGGTCTTTAAGGGAGGATGAAACAGTGGATGGGAGCCCTGGTAAGATACAGCTCCTTTTCTAATCACTGATTGTGTCCCGCACTCCCCGGGAATGTTCTGCCCATTACGTCTCAGAGCGCCAGAACGCCGTCTGAAGGAGGAAGCCGCAGAGGAACAGAATAGGTCGACAAACAGTCAAGTGCCACCGATGTTAATTAATCAAAAGACAACGACGGGTCCCTCGATGCCTCTGCCTGTGCTGTTCAACAGGCTAAAAGCTAATAAGGGGCTAACAAAGGCACTTTGGGTGGAGCTGCGCTCTGCTTACCCGTGAGCAGTGTGCGTCTGGTGAAGTCGTGTCAAGGCGGCTCGGGCTTATTCATTAACGTAGAGCAGAGTGCATTGTCAAGTAAATGGCTGGTTTGTTTTGTTTGTTGGTTTGGTGTGCACATGTTGTGTACTAGGAGCAATGGGTTTAGTCTCTAGTCTCTGATGGGTGCATAGATCCACTTTGAAAGCTCAATCCCTCAACCCTAGGAAATCATTACGTATTGATATAAATAATTAGCAGTTGGTGAGCGTGTGTTGTGTGTGTGTACCATGGGAATGCCTTAGAATTTGAACATTTGGTAAGGACAGAAGTTTTTATCCAGTTTGTCACAAGACATTACTGATGTAATTTCACCAATGATACATTTGACTTGACTGAAATTGTGACAGCAAAGGACAAAATATGATGAATTGAGTTCTAAAGATTATTTATCATCATTTTTTATTTGTTTTTTTGTTGTTATGTTTCAAGAGTTCAATGCGACTCAGTAAAACCAGGTAAAACAGAAAGACATTTGAATTTATTTGCAATAAATAATTAAATACATACTTTTTCACCTGCTGTTAATAATTATTAAGAAAATATGTTGTGAATGTGCTCAGCCTGATGAATAAAGAGGAAAAGACTCAATTTCTCTCGCTGTTTCGGGTAATGTTGTATAGTTGGCAATGTTGCAAGCAAATGTTTTGTGGGAAAATTATATTTTTAGCGAGACTGAATTAAGCAAACAAACAAGCAATAGGCAGGTGTGTAGCATGGCAACAGTTGTCATGGATGTTAATACCTTGATGTTAATGCCTTACTAGCAATCAGTCGCTCAGTGAATGTCTGTACACTGTGCATTAGGTTATGCTGGATTTATAGAGTAAGTATTTACACAACTATACAGCTCTGCTATATAGATGTGTTTATACGCAGTATTGATATATTTTGACTATTTTGGGGCACCCATTGCAATTTTCCTTTTTATATGGTGTGTATTTCATTGCATAATAAGTTGGCTATTGCCGTCAATGTTATAATCTATTTGAATCTCACAATCTACTCCAACAACAACATCGAGTCTACAAAAAAAGTGTGTACAAAATAGCCCTAACATACTATTAAAGTAAAATATAGGCTGTTGGATAAGGCCTGCCAAACTTTCAATGTATTACATCACATACGGGTACGTCACTGTGATCCGCTGCAATCGCATATTTTCGGACACCCTGTCTGATGTGCTAGCCAATAGCGGCTCTGTGCTGAAGGCTGCTTGACACGGCCATATTTCTCCGTCAGTGCGAGGATAGGAAGGTCTTGTAATAGTGGAGGTCAAACTCCTGTGTGTAAATCTGGGCTGGTGAACCAGGCCTTTTTTCAAACCCTGAGACGGACAAGCTTTTAAATGCACCCTGGTCAGATTCCCTTTCTTCCTGCACTCCCTCTCCGTCTATTGTGTTTTTTCTCTCTCGTCAGCACATCAGAGAGAGAAGGCAAAGAGCGAGGGTAATAAAAGGGCCCCTCTTTCCTCCTCTGGGCCCGGGAGAGTAGAAAGAAGCAGATAAGTTGTCTCGCTCTCAGTGTGTGAATGATCAAAAACCAGAGTGAATCCTCTGGCTGCTGGGCGATCGAGCTACAGAGGGGAGCGAGGGGAATGATGGCAGTGGGGGAAGGAGGGTGAGAGAGCTAAGAAAGAGGACTGAGTGAGGGACCTGCCAATTGTATAAGAGATTGTGGCCTATTTGCTCTTTTTTATTTTTTATTTGCACGAGATGGAGGAGGGCTGAGCAGGTAGACAGATGGACAGGCTGCCGTTATCTGCCCTAAACCAGTGTTTATATGAATGGAGAGCGATCGGGCTCACGTTTTGTTTTATGAGTGACTGTATATTTGCTTTGTTTCAGGGCTTTTGCATGTTGCCTTGACAGGCTGCTAGCTGTAGTGTGTATGTGGTTCAGTATAGATTAATAAAAGATTGCTTGGCTAAAGGTTAAAGCTACACATTGGGTTGCGGGCACACACAGTAGTACACACCCACACACATGTCTGGGGTCTGGTGGGTGATTATCCTAAACGCATAAATGAAGGCATTACAAAGCGACGGTGTAATCCAGCTGTCAATCCCACACCTCATTAGCAAACAAAGGTCTGAGAACCAAGGGAGAGTGTGTGTGTGTGTGTGTGTGTGTGTGTGTGTGTGTGTGTGTGTGTGTGGTGCGTGTGTTGTCAAGGGGAAGATATAGAGTAGCTGCTGTGGGAGGGCTGAGAGGAAGAGGTGTGAAGGGCCTAGCTTCCCTGTTCTGCTCAAGGGTGGTTCCGCGCGGGGAGGTTTTCTATTAAACTCGCATCTGCCTCTCCACCATGGTAGCGCCGACAGAGGCATATGGAGGGAACACGCTAGCCATGTCAGTCACGTCTCAAACCCACAGCTCGCTTGTAACTCCCCGATCAATTAAGAACAGTGATTTGTTAATTTAATTGTAGGGTGGTGTTGGGTCGTGGTTTTTTATTATTTAATTTCACCATAGCCACACACGCACACGCACACACACACACACACACACACGTGCGCACACTCACGTGCACACACGCACACACACACAGACACACACACAGACACACACGTGCGCACACTCACGTACACACAGGCACGCACGCACACACGCACGGACGCATGCACACACACGCGTGTGTGTAGGGTGGTGTTGGGTCGTGGTTTTTTCTCATTTTTTTCACCATAGCCACACACACGCACGCACGCACACACACATGCACGCACGCACTCACGCACACACACATGCACACACACAAGCACACACAGGCACACACGCACACAGGCACACACACACACGCACACACACACACGCACACATCACCAGCTCCCCTCTCGCCTCTGCGCTTATTCCCTCCTCTTCCTCTTGGCAGGCTGATTTGCCCTGCAGCTTTGCGGAGGGGTATTCAAAGGTAAAGCGGAGGAAGCCTTCAAACGGTTTATTAAGAATTTATTTGGCGTGGCAGCAAAAGTGCCATGCAACTGGGAGATGTCTCCATACCCCCCTGGCTTCTATATACATGATGTGCATACATTCCATATAGTGGGAAGGAGAATGCATAGCGGTGACAGAAAGCACAGATAATGTGATATGGTGTGGCTTTCCAGACCCCTGCTGAGCCAGCACTGTGGCAGCAGCTACATCTTGTCATGTATAATACAATATCCTGATACCACTGGACGTGCTGACAGCACTGGTGACCTCTTCGGCCTCAGCGCCTGCCACTGTTGTGGTCACTGGGTTGCAGAGTACAGACCAAATACACAAAGGGGGCGTGACTCTGGCAGTGGGGTACAATAGGGACTAGCTTTTCTGTGTGTTGCTGAATAAGAAGTGGAGGATATTTTATGGTAAGTGGGTTAGCTTGACCTACGTGTGTTGCATCGTGTCATATTATAATTTTGTTTTATTAGGTTGGTTTTGTCAACAAATGTCAACAGCAAACTTGAATCGTACGCAGAAAAAATAATATCTTTCATGACTGTTTGTAATTATTTTTGGATACTATATAGAAAAACATTACCAAGAACGATTGCTGTTCAGAGGAAAGCTGAAGGGTATATTACTGGTGTTGCAAGCTTTAGTATAGTACCTACCTATGTATTAGTTACTGCATTACTGTACCTGCTGCATCAACACCTGTGGCATTGCCACTGCTTTGACTAGTTGATTTTACATTCCCTTGTACACAATTACAAAAGTGTTACAATTCGTAATTATATACGAATTGGTAAAATAGGGCTGTACTTTATTCTGTATTTCTGCTGATTTGTAAGGCTGATTTGGAGGGCAGATAAAGCGGGGATATTTTTGCCGCCCTGGTCACATTTATCTCTTACGGTTAGATAGTTAATTAACGCTGATATCACAGCTTTTTAGTTAAATTTCTGTAAAAAAATGGAAGAATAGCAGGTTGCTATCTGTAATCTTTACACATTTTATCCATGTGTTCTGTCTGTCAATTTCTACCAAGAAGAATTGCGCATTAGTGATACAGAATCCAGTTGAACATGACCATCGCCATTGCTCTGCGTGTACCTAAAGACACATTGGCCCATCTTCACCAGCTGTGCGCTGCATGCACGTTTCTGCCACATGCACCGCTCTGCTTAGAAGCAGACCCACTGTGGACAGCATGGCAGGCGTGAGATAGATGACAGATCAGAGGCATTAATGCTTCAAAGCTCAGGAGAGAACAGAGAAACGGCCTCCCTCCAGCTGGGACAGACTACTAAGGAGGGAGTGCATCTTATCTTTTCTCGCGTGTCTCTCCATGTCCATACAGTAGTTCCGCTAGCGGAGACAACAAGGCCCCCGGAAGCTCGTTGGCTTGCTGGTCAGGTTTTCCACCGTTGTGTGGTCTCATTTGAGGTAGCCGCTTTCAATCTGCCAGAGTTGATTGACCGCTGAGGCGTTACATTTATTCTACTTGCAGAAGCATAGTGTTGTCATCGTTTTGTTTAATTTATACACACAATATTCATAGTTTAGCAAAGCAGAACTTCTGCAGAAGCATTTTGACAGACGCTGTTGTGTTCAACGCATATGTATGCGTATGTGTACACGTACACATACACATACGCACAGTTCTGTATGTTTAAGTGCGTGTATGTTCCAGATGGACAGATGAAAAACATGAAACAGCAAATGCCCAAGAACTTACGCATTGGCCTTAACTTGCTACAGGATTTGTCTATGATGAAAAGGATTTGCAGTACAGAGGCAGGGATATAACGCATCTTTAGCCAGAAAGAACATGTATGAGGTGGAAATAATTGAGCTGCAGAAGCTTTGTATAGCTTCAGGTAGTATTCACTATAGTACTGTGCGCGCACACACACACACACACACACACACACACACATACACATACACATACACACACACACACACACACTCGACAAGCACAAGCTTTATGCCCAATGGTAGCTATTGTAGGTCAGTAGGAGGAAATATTTACATTATAGAGTGAGAAGACATTCTGCAGCTCTATTAACTAAAGCCTCATGCTGCAAAGCATAGCGTTAGCTAGCTGCGCACTGTTGATAATAAATAGCGCTGTATAATGAGCCCATCGTACAGCGAACCATTTAGGTAGCTGCTTGGTGGAAACCAAACAGCTGGCAGCAGTCTAGTCCAGTAGACCATTAGCCAGGACAGTGCTGGACCTTTGCCTAGACTGTTATCTTCACTATGGAGCACATTGAGCTTGCTTTATGTGAGGCCGTGTCTGCTCTGAGGAGGGTGCGGAGAAACGCTGAGTCGGACACCCGCTGGACAGGACAAATAGAGATAAATGATACCGCATTGAAGGGCAGAGCACTCCTCTCTTGGAACTGGGTGGCATATTTTTCATAGACGCCTGCTTTGCATTGAGAAAGAGCTGTAACATCCTGTGTTCTTTAGTTACAGTTTTGCGATCGAGCTCCAATTGTGCTCTCGACTGTAAATTAATTGCCTAAATACTATCATGTACTAAACACATAGTACTTAATCTGAACATTTTTATTCTTGGTGTGCGTTACTGTGGAACACATCAAATCTCCCATTAATCTCATGTCAATACAGTCCACTACACAGTTGCGTAGACATGATTGTGTGTGTTTCTTGTTTGCATATGTCAGCATAGGAATGATTTGTCCTGCAGATGCAGACTAATGAATGAGGCGTCCTGCTTGTGGGCTGATATTAGCCTCGCTAGCAGTTCCTTTGATGTGATTAGCTCCATGTTCTCTTTTGACAAATTGGACTGTCTTTACCACACAGCCAAAGCACTAATCTCTGCCAAGATAAGTAGAAACGTCCTTTGCTATACAGCCCAAGTAGATTCATGAATTCAGTAGACAATACAAATGTAATTCCTTGCCTTTAAAATGGCCTGATATGGCACAGTGTTAACAAAAGCATTGGGCTATTTTATTATCATTTATTTCTGAAACAGACTAATTTATAAAGCAACTTATTACATTTGATTGTTTACACAGTGCTTTGTCCTGTGTTACTTGTTAGTGAAGGCAATAACAAGGATAATGCCTAATCACATACTGTATTTCCCATAATATCCTTGTGCAGCGGTACCAAGTTGAACATGTTAATAACGCATTCATGTTTTTTTGGACACATTGTCATATCCCTAGACTCTTTGAACCTTACATTGTTTTAAGGGGCACATCTGTTTATCTATTAATTTACCTACCGGCATATTATTTAATAATGATTAGAAAACTGGTAGTTTGGCAAGCACATTTCTTACAGATTGCTCTCTTTGTAAGACCAGTTATTTGCAGCTAGTACACAGAATATTTTGCATATCACCAAAGTATATTGAGTCTGAGGTATAATTCACAAGCAAAACACACCGTTGGCACCGGCAGTAAAGCACGTCACGAAGAGACGACATGCTAGGGCTGGTCTTTGATTTGCGTCTTCTTTATTGATGAATAAAAACTAAAGCAACAATATTGCACACTACAATGTCTAGGTACATTTCATCCATCCGTTGACAGTGTAGAAGATTGCACCATTGCGCCAACCGTTTGTTTACCAACATGATTAGTTCAGTGCTAGTATTGCCACAAAGTAGGCCCACCCAATCTGCTGTGTAGTGTACACTGTGGCTGTATGCAGGGCTTAATGAAAGGGGTAGGCAGCAGATGGACCACTCTATCTGGCAGCTTTAGAAACCTTTGATAAATATTTACCTTTAATTTAGGTAATTGTGTTGGGCCAGCCTGCCCTGAAAGGAAGGTTCCAATAAGGAAGGTAAATCTGCCACATAAGATATTGTTTCATGAATGAACCACAGTTTGCTACACCTAATCTGAAAGACAAAGAGATTGTATGCTGTGCCAATCTAATGAGATGTGTGCACATGTGTACATTAAGTATTCTCATGTCATCACCAGGGGATGAGGGATTTGCTTATCTCAGACCCAATGGAGTAGGGTTTCATTTCATTCTACCTATACTGTTATTACCTTTACATGGAGAGAGAACTTGGCTTGTATAGGCCACAGGGAGTGCGAAGCAAACCTGGTGTTTTCAAAAGAAATGGTACAATAAGTGTTTCTCTGGATACTTACTGACCCAGCACCGCTTTAACCAGTGTAACTCCTTCAGCCATCACTGTTTTACACCCTCCTGCCTTCCCCTTAGCCCCCCTTAACCCGCCCTGCCCACCGCTCCCTGACCCGGGGTCTCACACACGCTCCACCGTGCCAAGTGGGAGTCTCTTATCATTTAGATATTTCCTTCCCCCTTCTTCTCCGCGCTCGCTCAGGGCAGTATACCTCTCGACTTATCTGTCCTGAGACAGAACAATGCTGCAGCATAGGAGGGCACTCAAGGACAGATTAGATTGTTTGTGGATTCTCATGTTTCTCTCTCTCTCTCTC
The DNA here is from genome assembly GCA_025399935.1 of Amblyopsis rosae. Lineage (NCBI taxonomy): Eukaryota > Metazoa > Chordata > Actinopteri > Percopsiformes > Amblyopsidae > Amblyopsis > Amblyopsis rosae. The sequence goes on along the minus strand of JAODTR010036459.1, from coordinate 1,456 downwards.
TCTCTCTCTCTCTCTCTCTCTCTCTCTCTCTCTCTCTCATAGTTCTGGCTGGCTCTCCAGCCCTGTTTCAGACGCGCCTCCCTGCACACGCAAGATTGTTCAGCCGCTCCTGTTAACGTGCAATTGCTACCTCCTTATTGTGCTATTGTGCTGAAGGGCAGACTATCTCTTGTTCTATCTCCTCCCTTCTATTCTCTGCTCTCACTCTCCCTTTGTGCCTCTGTATTAGTTAAGGATCGAGTTAAGATTGCGAGTTTCTCCGTGTGTGTGTGTGTGTGTGTGCGTGCGTGCGTGCGTGTGTGTGTGTGCGTGCGTGTGTGTGTGCGTGCGTGTGTGTGTCCGTGTGTGCGTTCCTGTGCGCGTGCAGTATATCGGTGTGTAGCGCCTCCTCTGTCTGAGTCGGGGTAATTACTGTGCTTCAATGCGTCTGTAGAAGTCAATGAAGCTGAACTCATTGTCTCTCCCTACATGGAAGTCAACTGTTGTGTGAATTCCCGGGCGACGACGCCACCGCTGATAAATCCATCCTTGTGCATTCTTTGTCTGTGTTGGAGTCTTGGAGGTATTTTCTGCCTATTTGTGGTGTCTTTCTGTTTCTCTCTCTCTGTCTCTCTCGCTCTCTCTGGCTCTCTCTCGCTCTCTCTTTCTCACTTCTCTTGCAGAGCGCGACGTGCCGATAGTGTCTATGTCTGTGTGTATGTGTGTGTGTGTTTTATCACACTTTGTTGAACTCCGCTAAGGGTGATTGAGTGTTGTTTATCCTCCATGTACTGTATCTATTTCTGTATTTAAATAAAATCCCTAAAGCTACTAATGGCAGGACCTAGTCACTGTCTGAGCTAGAGGCCTTACGGAGGGAAATTCGCCAGAATTCTCCCGAATGTCCAAACATTCTTTACTGTTTGGACTAAGGAGTCCAAAGGAATAAATTCCTCCCAGACAAAGAGAAAGTGCTGAAGGTTAAATCGACTTTGTGTCCCTGTGTTTTTACTGTCAAACCCATTGGTTTGTTAATACATTAAATACTGTTGCTTTGGCTGGGGGGAAATATTATTATGACCCGTGCTTTAAGACGAAGCCACTGTGACCACAATGGCAGCTTAGGGACCCCTTCCAGTTTTTCTCAAACCAGGCCGGACTCCCTCCGGTGATGTTTAACCTTCACAGTGCACTGCAGGGTGGAATATATTCAATGCTGAGGAGGATAACCTCAAACCCAGGCCACCTCATTGGGAGAGAGGGATGGGGGGGGTAATAAAAGGAGGTCAGTTGTGTGGAATGTACATGTATAGTTGATGGATGGGTGAACCAATAGCGGAGGGAGGCACTGGATCTTATTTAGCCAGCGGAGGCCTGGTTTAGCTAATTGCTGTGTGGGATGTGATGTGATAACATGGAATGAAAATAGGGATAGATTGACTCAGAGAGAGAGAGGGGGGGGGGGGGGAGGAGCAGA
>JAODTR010036448.1:0-20650 GCA_025399935.1 Amblyopsis rosae | reverse complement strand
GGAACACCTCCCAAGGGAGGCGCCCAGGAGGCATCCTTACTAGATGCCCGTACCACCTCAACTGGCTCCTTTCGACGGTTAGCCAGTTGGCTCCCCCTAAACAGCAGACTTTGGTAATATTTGCACTTCTAGCCGAAATGTCGATGTATACTACCTAACACTTCTATTGGCACCTATCTAGATTCATATTTAATCAATTTACCATAGTACTTTTTAAAACCATTTAGCTCCGCTCCACGTAGAAATACACTTGAACTCTGACCTTCACCTTCTCCCACTTCATTCTTTTTCCTTGTCTCCCCGTCACCTCTGACCTTAACTCTGATTGGCTGCCGCTACTTTACATAAAACAATATATTTTTAATAATATAATCAAACACATACAATTGAAATTTAAATATATAAATTAAGTTATTTATCCAACAGTCATTTAGCGCTTATTAATTTAACAGAATTGGTTAATTTACCACTTTCACCGATAAGCGGAAGCAATGAGATCTGTTTTCCAGTTTCCAGGTCATGTGACGTTTGACATAACCCCTATTGATTTGATCGTCTCATCAACACTCTTGACTTTAAAGTCATCTCACTAACCCACGCTGATTGGGCCGCCAGCAGTGTGGCTGTGATATATCCACATTATCACATACAGTCGGACAACTTTTCTCTCCATTTTGGCCTTCCATCCACTGAAAACTGATCTTGTCAAAAAAGCACTCTCGAGTAGATAAATGTGAAAACCTTCCTGTTTGCACAGCATGTGAAATTCCAGATCACATGACAATGCTTGAACAACACAGGTGTGTTTCTGTAAACAAAAGTGGGCATGGCACAAAGGAACTGCGTATGCATCCTGTGTTTGGAGGTTTTAAACCTTGGCACTGTTCCACGTCAGATGTTGCCAATGGGCATTGCCCCATAAAAATGAACTACATTGTAAACTTTGGCATGTCAGAGGGCATTGTTATTTTCAGCCAACATATCCAGTGATAACATTACACAGTATGTGTAATATGCCAGTGTCGGACAGTACATTGTATGAGATGTTTAACTTTGTTGAAAGTAATTCCTCAACACACCTTTATGTTGTCATTGCACTATTTTTAATCCTTTTCCTTTTATCAGTTAAACCACATGACTGCATCACAGCTTTAGCTATGTTTAGCCTATCTCCCAAATGTTGTGCAAGTTTGTCTGAATCATGTGCAGTGTAGATGGTAGCACACAAACCACAGTGTTGTCAGCACTGATTAAACCACAGATTAGTTTCATGTTGTGGTTTTGATAAATGTTTTGGGGGATTACTGACATTCTTTCTCCCCAATTCCCATGTCAATCCATCTATATCTCTTCTTCTCTGACCTTGCTCTGCTATTCCCATGTTGACAGAAATGACAGTTGAAAATACTCTTAACTGTTTGGCCGTCGAGCACCATTTTGTCCCTGTCATTCAGATGTCTTCACCTTCGTAAGTCAATGTCAGGACCCCGTGATCATTTCCTCAGAGGTAAAGCCTGTTCTTTTCATTGTGGTCATTCAGGATGTCTGTTCTGCTGTAATCTTCATTTAGAGTAACCGCTATTAATGAAAAGGGTTTTCTTTACTACTGACATGTATCAGCTTCATCTTTGTGGAAAGGTTTTTGTTTTTAAACTTCAGTCAGAGGAATTCTAAGTGCCTTCAGTGTTACTATTTTTTGATGAAGCTCACTAAGAGACCTTTTTCAGTATTGTTAATTCCTCCGTTTAATGCCTAATAGCATTGTTGCCACCAGCTGGGCGCTGTGTCGATCAAAATGCTTCTAATTTCCGTCAAGAAACCACGCATGTCTAAAATGTCATGTTTTAATGGAAAGACGGGGCTGAGGGAAGACTTGAGTGCCTTGAAAGGAGGAGGTGGGGGAGCAAGTTAGATTGATGAATAAGGGTTGACAGAAAGGAAAAGGAGGGCAGAAGAGTAATGTTCTAGGGCCAATCACATGCCACTGGCTTTACTAATCATGCATACAAGGTCATTGTCCGCCAGAACCTACGACAGCAGGCCATATGCATGTTTGGTCAGCCATGTGAATACCTCTCTTTCCTTTGAGACAAAGACACACGATTGTGTCTGATATGCGTGATGTCGGGCAGTGTTGTGTAGCTCTGATGCAGTCGATTATTTGGTTCCTTTCTGTATTAAAACCCTGCGTGCATCTAGCTCTCCATCATTTCATTTTTACTGCTGCTTTAGCCGTGACCTCTCTGACCAGCAGTCTCCTTCAATAATGCATCTGGTCGGAGCTCTCGCTACGTCTCTCTCAGTAATTGACCCAGTGTGAGACTTGTCACTGTGAAGTTTTCTGGCTTTTGCCAGTTGAATAAACTTAGTGCCACTAAAAAGACTTTAAACCAGGGTGAGTAATGCTGTTCCCACTAAGGGTTTGCATCCTGTGTATTAAATGAGCACGGATACATATTTCATTTGCAAAGCGGCATTTTATCACCGTTGTTATGAATCATCTGTGGTTATATATTTTCTCAAACACATTTCTAGTTATCCTCTGCGCGCTCTCTCTCTCTCTCTCTCTCTCTCTCTCTCTCTCTCTCTCTCTCTCTCTCTCTCTCTCTCTCTCTCTCTCTCTCTCTGTCGTATGCACCCACACACACATTCAATATTGTGTCTTCTGCATCACTGAATATCCCATGTGCTCCATAATTCTTAGTGGCCACAGACTGAAGGGAAGTCAGGGCTGCAAGATGTTGACATTAGTGGCCATTCCTCAGAAGAATTCATTAGAAAGAGCAGGAGTGTGAAGCAATGAGACCAAGGGCTCCAGAGGGCTCAGACATGTAAATTATTGCCTGTTTTGGCCTGGGTTTATATCTGCAGAGGCACAATACTGGTATATTTGCCAGTGTCCTATTATTTAGACAAGAAAGTGTTTGTGTCTGCATAAATGTGTGCATAAGTAATTTCAAATCAGCTTTCAAATTGTATACCTGAATGTGAGGCTAAATAAAGCAAATGAAGAAATTAAGGTATTTAGTGCACTGGCCATAGAGGGCAGAGCTGTTCTGCGCATGCATCAGTGTTCATGTGAGTGTGTGCGCCTGTCCAAACAGCATTGTAGTGCAGCTTTTGCTAAACATAGTACCTCTCAACTGAGATATTGGCTAATACTACAAGCACTTGATAATATGCCCAAAATCTGATGTTTCAATATACTGTAAGATAAAGAGACCTCATTGTACAGTACATACTACCACTAACCGCTGACTGTATCCTGACCAAAGACGTGTGGAAGTGAACCATCTTCTACAATAATATACTGTAAGAAAATGAGACCTTATCATACAGTGCATACTACCACTTACCGCTGAAAGTATCCCGAACCAAAGACCTGTGACAGTGAACCATCTTCTACAATAATACATGACTGAGTTTTGTCAGTAGCGATGGGAGCAAAGGTTGCGGAGGCGCACAGCTATTGCCCGTCGTTTGTGTAGCCGAACTATGGGGTCGAGCCCCGTGTTAGCTGGGTGTGTGCACGCCAGTGTGATAGTGATAAGCACTGTCACACCAAAGTTTTTGATTTCACACTGAGGATTAGATGTATCCCATTTCCTGACACAGGTCAACGTAAGTACACAGCTGTGAGGAGTTATCTTTGACACACATCTTCCTCGGATATGTCAGTCACTGTGTATTTGTTGGACAATTGAACAAAATCACATTCCACATTAATACCCCATTATGTTCATGTTATTCTGTATTCCTCTTTGTCTAGACCCCCCACACACACACATACACATACATACGCTCACACACACACACACACACGCTAACAGAGCGATTATGTAGAGTGACCGTACAATCACACGTCTCCCTCCGCGCTCCCTCTGTCGATGCTAAACGCCGCCGCAGCTCTCGGTCTGCTCCCTAGCGATACACCTCCCCCCTCCACCTGGAGAACCAGCGGCGGGGGGGGGGGTATCAGGATTGATCAGTCATCCTGAGGAGAAACGGTGCTGGCATCTTGAAACAGGGAAGCGCAGAGTTGCCTACATTAGCATAGCCGCTGGCTGCGTGCTATAGGCCTTTTTTGCTAATATTGGTGTACAGCTGGCCATTGCCTGGGCGGGTGTAATGAGAACAAAGTGGACTCGTATTGCAGGCTGGTGTGCTACTGCACTTGTCTCATCACAGGAACACTGCTGTTGTTCCCGTGTGCGCAGAATAGATTGCATGTGGTGTATACAGGATCTGTGTGTATGATGGAGATAACGACGCGGTAATGGTTTACCTTAACACCTTCTATCAGACATTAAAATGTATGCATCTAGCCAAAACCTCTAATTTTCCACCTCTCTCTCTCTCTCTCTCTCTGCCTACTTGTGGAGCTGTTCTATGTACAGTATAAGGAGTCACCATCTCCAACCTTCTAACTGTGTTCCCATAGTGTTGACATCTTTTCTTGGCGACTTAAAAATAAGTGCCTAGCGACGAATCTATAAAAATAAAAATATATGTTTTGTTACTGTAGCACCCTCGGAGAGTCGACGCAACTGCTCGGTGTGTCTCCAGTCTTGCCTGCACTCACTATGGCTCTGTTGGGTTGAAGCGAGAAGGGAGCCTGATAATGTAATGATAACATGGTGAATTCTGATTGGTGACAGCCTGACAGGTTTGGGAAAGCCCAAGCCTAGACAAGTTTGAATGCCAGATAAACTAGCACGCAAGGAGACACGATGAACAAGTGTACTATGGACTATGGGTGGGCTATTTTTGGCATCTCAACCCAGTTGATGAAATGTAGTTCTAGCTAAGTTTACAAAAAAAAGCACAGATTGGTACAGAGCTTATCAAACTTTTAGGTATATATATTTTTTGAAACCTCATGGGACCTTGACACACATGTTGCTGGACTGCATATAAAGTGGTCTTCACAGTCATATTATATCTTTTTTTTTATGTGCAACATACTTTTTGCTAATTGCTACTTGTACTGTAGCATATTTCAAGGCAGACCTGCTTCCTGTAAAACATAGTTCCCATAGGAACATGCTCCAATGGTTTTTGCTACAATTACAGTATCCTTTACTTATCAACCCAATTTTGGTTATGTTTTGGTTAGTGTTTTGCATCCACGTTTAAAATAAGACTGGATTTACATCTGAAAAAGCTTTGTTATTTTTTAAAGCATCAGGGGAAAAATAACCTTGGCTATAGTCTGTAATCCAAATGTATGTTTTATGAATTTAAGCAATTTAAGAATGATTGCATCAATGCACAACCTACAGTAGTTACATAGTCTTAACAAACAAGGCTGTTCAACCATTGACTTTGGTTTACTAAGTAGCAGGTAAAAGCCAAAAGAGATAAATGTCTTTGTGCTCATTTCTTTTCCAGCTGTCCATCTTTCCTTAAATTGCACATCTTGCATGCAATTTTCCACTTCATCACAGCCACCTGCAGATAAATGTTTATGCTCAGTTTTTGTTCAAGTGTTTAGATTTGTCAAAAGTTAGCTTTTCAGTCTATTCAGCCTATATTCTCTGTCTGGTATTTATGCAGTTGGCCTCTGTCCAGGAACAACCAAGCACAAGTTAATATGCAGACTATAAAATACAGTTCATTAACAGAATCTCTAGCAACAAATGTGTGATTTCAGAAGCACTGGGCCATGATTGAAATAAAATATTTAGCTGCATCACCAAATGAGCATTTATTGCCATTAGCATGGTCTATTTATTAGGCTAATTATACGCAGATCTGCATTCTTATCACATTCCATCTTCCTCTATAAATACCTGTTGTCTGTTTATAAGGTAAGAAATATTTACACTTCATCTAAAAGAAGTGTAACCAATTGAATTTCTCTCTGCATTTAGCATAATTGCTTTCTGCCAGGGCCTGTTGTTCCATTTATTAGTGTGACGTGTTGTTTGAAGGAAGGCCCAACTCTGAGCCATGCCTGGCATCCCCATAATACTAACTACCTTGCCTTTCTACAGCATCATGCATGCACTGCCTTACACTACACCAGTCATTATTTGTTTATACCTTTGCTTAGGCAAAACAAATGTCTTGCTACGACAAAAACACATGCATCTTTAATGTAGGTTTTCCCAGCGGTTATATAGAGTCTTGTTTTTGTGACTTTTTTTAGGCTATGGTATGTAATTCTTTTTTTGGTGAAAATTGGCTTCCCTTTTCCCCCTGTCTAGTGAGAGTGGAAGGTAGAACCTGTGTCTTTGTGTTTAGGGATAATGAGGCTACTGTTTTAGCGGGGGGGGGAAGCATGATTTCACTGCAACTTTCCAAAGTAGATGTTTGTGTGTGCATTCCAAGAGCACACACACAGCTCTGGTATGGCCCCACGCTTCATACTTCCTGTCTGATCAAGGCTAGCGGCATACAACAGCACCAAAGCCTTGCTGATTGCTCCCAAAGACGGGGAGCTGCAGGCTGTCAAGGTGCATTGTCTCTCGTCTGAAGTTATTCACTTGTTTGGCTCATCCGCTCCCCCCTTTGTTGTTTCATTTGTCTTGTGTGCATTGTGCTGATGGGTGTTGTTGTAATTATAGGTGGGATTGTGACACAGGTGTTCCTGTACAAGGCGATGTTTCACACTGAGCCATTGTTCCATTCATTGGCTGATTAAAGAATACACAAACCCATTTATCCGTGGCTCTGCGGACCATTCTCGCAGAATCATCGGCAACTCACTCGAGCGCCCGCGTGGACTGTCTGTCCGTCTGTTGAGCGGTGTCACCGTCCTGTGCTTGTTCACTCATGCTATATGAGCAGGCTGGCTGTGGTCTCCGCACACAGACAGTTGACCCTGCACAATGAAGCTAATTAGCTGCTACACATGCCGGCCTCTGTAGGTCAAGGCCGAGGCTAGCACTTGTAAAATGTCTGTGTGTTGCCACTATGCCACAGACCAGACGTGTTTGTCAAGTGCTGTGACGGTTCAGCAGAGGTCCTGTGTGCTAGGTGTGTGCGAAACCAAGTGCACGTCTCAACACTACTCCCTATGTCGTTTTCCTGCGCTGGCCCTTCACAATGCAAACAGCAGCCTGTTGCAGGCTGTATCGGCTGTACGCACGACAGGCTATATAGAAGAGATCTAGGGGCGCTATGGATTTCTATTGGACCCCAGGGAGCTCTCACAAGGAATGAGATTGATGACACACTTTACGGTGAAAAGCACTCGTCTGTTCTCCCTGAGGCCATGTGCTCGTATTGAGGATGCTAGTGTGTACCAGCAGCACATGTTTGAAAACATACACAGATACATACGCACGCGCACACACGATCACGTGTGTGTGTCTACTTGTGTGGCTACTTGTCCCCTGGGTGGTCTCTGGAGGGCTACTAGCAATCGCTACAGGAACAAGCGCGCCGCAATTGAATTAAATGGCTATTCCTCATCGAGGGAGGTCACACACCTCTGTTCCGGCGCGCTATTGATTAAAATCAATCCGTTCAAATCAGCAGAGCCGTCTTTGGCATAGCAAACCATGGAGGCGCCAGCTTTCCTTTTGTTTTGCCGGTGTGATCGGTGCCTGTTATTGGTGACCAGGAGGGTAACATGCCCTCCAGTCAGGTGTTGACCACATGGCTCTGTGGATGCAAGCAGCAGGCTCTGAGAATTGCCAAGAACTGCACCCGCCTGTAATCTGTGTCCGTGAGTGTATTACCATGTGCGGTGGTGTTCTGCCGCTGGTGCATGTCTATTTAATTGCCAAATGACAGTGTGCGTGTGTGTAGCCTGTGGACACAGGCCGCCCCTCACCCCAGACTAAACCCAGCCATGCGTCATTGTCACTTGGCTCGTGAGTTGCATTCAGACGCCAGGCAGATCTGTCTCCAGGCACGGTGCTGCAGCAGCGGCGTCAGCCTAGAGCTCGGTGTTAGCGTGGAGAAACGCCTGCGAGCTGCAATGCCAAGACGGTCTCGCTGCTGTCTAATGCTGCTCCCTCAGTCCCACAGCAGGCTGCCCTGCTTGTGTCATCCTTCACTCTCCAACCAGGGACTGACGTGCCCTGCCCAGCGTCGGGATCTGTCAAGAGCATGTTCTGTTTATTAAGGCCATCTCTCAATTCTCTCCATCTGCAGCTCTTTTCCCGTTGTCGTACCTCCATGAAGCTGTCATCACTCTGCCAGTGTGTTATTTAATTTAGTGTGTTTTAAGTTTCATCTCACCATCCTAGTTCACCTGTCTCCTTTTTAACTCCGTTATGATCCTGTTACATTCGCAAAACGCTGGTTGGCTTTCCTGCCAATGATGATGTCCAGAGTTAGCATACATGAACTCTGAAGTCAAGTGGAAGCTTAACATTTGCATATTGTAAATGTCATTTTTGTCTATGAAATGTGGAGACTTATCTAGTGTTGGCTTCTAGTCCTGGCTCTCTCTGTGAGTTGAAAGGTGCGCATAGCCACAAATCTTATGAACTATGGAACCAGTGTTTTACATCATTTTGAGTCACATTGCCTGGCATATCTCCCATGTGACCTTTGAAACCCTAGGAGAACAGATCAAGGTGCATAATTTTGAATATTTACTTTACCACATTAATTTTGTATGACAACTGTATCTCCGGTAATATTGCATATTCAAGATTTCAGTCAATGTACTGAACATATTTATTTGACAGGATCTGTTTTTCTTTGTATGTAGATTAGTGTCAGTACATGGTTCCATGGGGGGAGAGGGGATTATATTTTGTTATTTAATTACATTTATTTTAAATCAAAATATCTCAATATAATGGTCCAATAGGGTCTGATAGTATCTTCCCATATGCGAGTGTTTAGAAAGGGATAACTCACTGTTTACTGTGTACATTGTGACACTATTTACACAAGTTGCTTCTGTGCATCCACTACTGCTGTGTAATTCCAATGTGCCATGCTAATGGCACACATGCATTTGTGTTGGTGGTTTATTCTCAGTGGAATGGAAAGAGGTGGACCACAAGAAGGAAGGTTGTGTGTCTCCGCAGAGAGCGCAAAGGCAGTGTTGAGGGAGGCCTGCTGGCCAACAGATTTTGTCAGAGGGCACAAGAAAGAGAGGGGAACAGCAGAGACATTGCGGCTGATGCGGCCGTCCGTAATGTGATATGGCATATGCAATTTTATTTTTAGGACACAAGGCCCCAGAACGATAGGTTTTCTAGGGTTTTGAGTGGGTTGATCTTTTAAAATATTCAACTTCAATGAAATATGGAGCATGACTCCGGGCTGTTTGGAATTCATAAGTCTGTTTTGCGCAGGACGGCCCCTGCATATTGAGAGCTGTCAGAGCCAGTCTCAGTGTTAAACACAAAGCCCACGTATCACTTGGCAGCAGAAACAACAGCAAAGACGAACATCATCAGTCTGTCGAAGGGAGAAATCGAAAGGAGAATTCAGTCGAATTTTTTTTCCCTTCAGATTTCACTGAGGGACAGAGGCAGCGTCTTCTAACACGTCTACTTCCAGGCAGATAAAATGCCCTCTTTCCTCCTGAATGCCATAACTAAATGTTTCCTGTTTACTTCTCTCAGCATAACCTCGGCCAGAGGCACCACCCTGCTGATATTAATGCTTGGGCTGGATTATTTTATATATCCTTTCTTAGGAAATGTCAGAATTATAATTGTCTCAGTCCAGTCCAGATATCACACTTCCCTTATTTATTTGACTATGGCAGACCAAATGTGTTGCCGGTTTTATTGTCCAACAGACGCAGCTAAGTCCACTTGGCACTGCGGTGTAGGTGTGGTTTTAGGTGTGTGTGTGTGTGTGTGAGAGAGAGAGGCCTCAATATGTATGAGGTTAGACACTTATGTATGTTAATAGACCACCTCATTAATCCACAATAGTATTGACTGGTTGGAATCTGAGGGAGGGCATTCCTGTCCTTGTGTTTGCCTGTGCGTGCGTGTGTGTGTGCGCCTGCATGCATGCCTATGCATCTGCCTGGGCATCTTCTCTCTGTGCGTGTGTGTGGGGCCAAGGATCAATATTCTCCCTGCCTGTTGTTCCAGGTGATGTGTGCTGCAGAGAGACAGACTGACACCTGTAGTGAGCTGTGCAGCCACCGAGGGGGACATACATATGTATTAGAGTAGGCCTGCTGGGGATATTTACACACAAACAACCACGGGTAGTGCAGCCTCAATCCCCACAATGTTTAATTCATATCACAGTGGGGCTATACACCTGTATCAATAAAATAGCCTGTGCTTATTAGGAAGGGAGAGTTGGATGTGCTTGTACGTGCACTGAGAGAGAGAGTTCACATGGCTGGCCAAACATGCATAGAGAGAGAGAGAGAGAGAGACTTGATCATATGTGTTTCTCTGAATGTTTCAGAGATAGACCCCAGGACATGGTGTTTGTTCCCTGTATGATGAGAGCATTCTCAGTCCATTACCCTGCATGTAGACGTAATTACACTAAAGCAGCAGTAAGAGGCCAGCCTGCTGTAGCCACCTGCCATGTGGCTTTCCATTTTTGCACTGCACACTGACTGACTGTTCTCTCCCAACGCATACTTCTAAAACTATAAATACCTGCAGGAAAAGCACACGCTTTGCGCGAAGCATGTCATGTAAGTGTGACTTGCGTTCCCTGTGCACAACTGGCATTTAGTTCACAGGCGTTCTCCTTCATTCGCACAGAAATATGTGAATTGGAAGGCATACAGGAGGAGCTACATGATCTCCTTTCCTGGCAGACATCATGCTGACAGTGCAGAGAACACGTGCCATTTTCGCACAGCCCTCTTCCAAGATAACAGCTCTTTTGTACTAGATCTTACAGCACAAAACATGTGGACAAGAACACAACCAAGAAGTGAATATTGCTTTTCCATGTCTTCATGAAACCGTACAGCATTACTATCTAAAGAGTATTTCTGTTTTAGTAACATGGAAGCCCTGCTTTGAGCCAGCAGGCTTCTGTGGTCCAACAATTACAGTCAGCCAGCAATACTGTTCAATGCTGGTCTGTGTAATTTTTAATTAATGTTTGCTGAAATGGAAAATATGTAGTGATACTAACTAGAGCAGAATCCATACTGTGTAAATCTGCTGGACTGTGGACATGTCCATGCCAGCACATTGCTGCCCAGAATAGTTTATTGAGAGGAGGTTCTCCGTGTTGTGTGTATTGTGGGTCGGGTGGCAGCACCATTGCCAGGGAAACAAAGCATGCACACTTTGGAGACATTGTTAGAGCCACCAAGTCGTGCTAACGTGATCCCACGCTTCACTGCGGCTCACCGTGGCTCTGGTCCATCCTCATAGGCAGAGGACCTAAGGTAGGAACCAGCTCAGACCCTTTCAACATCCTTCTCCCCTATTGCATCCAACCCAGCCTCCACCCAATATCCCCACTATGCCAAGCAGTGTCCCTTTTCTCATCTAGTACCTTTTTGCAGGTACTAGATGCTCTCTATGGACTTCTTCATATAAGTAAACTGATATTATCATTATTTTATTTTCAGCTCACAGCGTATTACCTCAAGTGCTTAAACAAAGCACCCCTGATCTATTTAAAAACAAATTGAGGACTTTATCTCCTCTTCTGCAGCGCCTGATCAAATTGCATTAGGTGGCTTTTCCCCCTAAGCAGAGTTCAAATAAGTACTAGGATTTTAAATTGCTAATTATTTCTTTAGAGACAGTAAATGTTCAGGGATTACCACTGTTAGACACCAGTCTTTATTGGTCTCCATAATTATGCATTGGGAATGTGTGACTGTCAGTACACCAAACGCAGGCTTAAAAGTGTAAATGCCCTGGCAAGATAACATACTGTACTTTTGACTAGAGATGTACAAGATATATTTTGTATCCCTCTAATCAGAAGGTTGTTAGAACAATACATTAATTAGATTTGCACAGAATGCCAAAATTCACTCAACAGTTAATATAGGCTATAGATTAACTAATTTAAAATTAACATTAAACTTTAGGATTTCATAAACATAAGTTACTTACTTTGTAGGTGTTCTTGTGCTGTTACAATAAAAATTAAGGTTTTAGATGAAATGTCGGAAAAATGCAGGTATGTATTAGGGGCGTAATTAAAATCGATCTTAATTTGAATGATCCGATGACGATTCATATCGATATCCCAAGATCGATCTTATAAAACCAGATGCAACATTTGCATGCTTGTCCCTTTAAGACCATAGGACCGGTGCAATGTCTGTCCGCTATCCCTTAAAACTGAGTTGAACATGAGCGCGTTGGAATATGTCGGTTTTCAAATAAAAGATACATGGATGCTGAACTGTGAGGAAGGTTTAATGCATTATGCATTTTTTGTATCTGTGTGAACTGCATGAAGTAATCTTTTCTAAAGCCAAGAAATGGCAAGGAAAATATTATGTTGACTGCCGTAAATTACAGTTTTACTTTGAGGATGTAAACATTGTTTCAGACTAGATTATGAGAATGCATTCTAGTGCAACCAAAACACTAAAGAAATGCAGTGTCTTGTATTAAAATGAGCTTGTACCATACAGTAGACTCATTTACGGTTTACAAAAATAATGCACTAGCCTTTCTGCGCATGCTTTTTGTATTCGAGTAGTGTTTGAGCCGTATGCGTTTCCTTCCGGTGGGTGTAGTTTGCGATCTTTGTGACTGCCTGCATTTACTATCAATTTTATCAAAATGCTTCATTATAAAACACATTTTTGGCTCCGTACCTTGTTAGTATTGCATCCTGTCACACAGCAGCTTTTCATTTACCATAAATGTGTTTGCAATTTTTGTTGACTGACGAGCGGTGTCGTGCCAAAATGTGTATGCCGGCCGAAATCCAAAAGTTGATTTTATGGGCTGTATATTATACTGAAATATTTAAACTGGTATGCAAGGACATTATAAATAATTATAATATAGGGCGCATTGCAGGTAAAATACTGTAGTCATAGGTTAATTGCAAAATACATACTTTATTTTATTTAGTTTAATTGATGCACTTGTTGATGCAATCGTCTGCCAAGTTCAACTGAATGTCTTGTAGTTTATACACCAACAGTGACTTTTACACCTGCAGTTAGTTTGGTTCCACATTCTTTCTACTGATAGTCATGCACCTGCAGTTGTAAGATTTGAGGATGTGAACCAGCCTCGTCCGTATCTTCTGTTGCCACAGTGAGAAAGGACATAGGACGTCTTGCCTTAAGGCATACTACTTTCAAGTAGCCTCATGTTGTATCACACAGGCCTGTACTGTATATCTCTAATAAGCAGTGAAATGCCAACAAACATATCTGTGTGTTGTGGTGAGGAGAGACCGCAAATGTACTTTTATACATCTGGATATGTCTGTGAACAGCACAAATGTCCCGTATGCCTGGACAGAATATTACAGACCAGCTTTTCCAGCCTGATAATGCTTATTTGGCTGTATAACATTCCGAAGAGACAAGTGGCAACCCCACACACTCTGGTTCTTTTTAAAGAACACAAAGCTTCAATGCTGATGATTTAGCTTTCAAAATGTTCAGACGTTAAGACAATGTGGATGTAAATGCACCTGCCAGGACTACAGATAAAGAATACAACAACATGCACTGGCTTCATCTCACACATCCTGTTTTCAACGCAGTGCCATAGCTCTTCCCCAAAGGAAACAAAAACAAAGGGAAGTCCTTTTATTTTGGAAAGCAACAAACTCCTACTGTGAACTATGTGTAAAAGATGTTTCACAACATTTGCTCATCTGAAAGAATACTGAAAATAAAATAAAACTGCTGGAAGATGCATGAGAAACAGTTTTCGGATTGATAACATGTAGGCCTTTACACACCATTGTACTAGTCAACTTTATGTATATGAAATATACTGGAAAACCTCAACTGGTTTGACATTCATTTCAAATGTACATCATATATGTGATGCTCCCAGTATCCATAGTGTACTGATGGGAACACACAGATTAGAGGGCAAAATACTATACATTATATTTTATATAATCTACACCTATGACATGAACTACCGTTCATGGCTAAATGAATAGCTTTCTGTTCACATTATTTGAAAATGAAATATCCAGGATACACACACACACACACACACAGTATCTGCCTAAAAGCCTTCCTAATTAGGCTCCTTTTCACTAGCACTATTATCTATTCTCCCTCTGTAGTTCAACAAAGACTGGTAGGTGTTGAATACTAGAGGCGCAGCTCCACAAAAGCAGAACACTTGGATATGCATTATAGCAGGACAGGCTACTCTTGCTCCACTGGTTAACACATCTCCCCTAGAGGGCTGTTAGAGTGGACCTCCTTGGCTGCTGTCCTCCTTGTTCGTCCCCTAGCTGTTTGTCTCTGTTTTGGCCCATATCACCCCGCCGCCCAGTGATCTCTTCGCTCTTTCACCCCTTGTCACCCCTCTTCCGATCCTCTTCTTCCCCTCAGCGCTCTGTACAGTGAAGCCGGTCAGTTGTACAGAGCGACATGAAAGCACAATTAACGACCCTCATTTACTGGTGTGCCACGTAACGATCTTTAATTACAGCCGACCTAATGCACACAAGCAGGCTAACAAGCTGCCCTGTAGCTGCTGCCTTTTTCTACTTATATATATATATATGTGTAAGGACTCACTGGGCCATATCTGCTCACCAAATCCATGCGTGACACCAGTAGCTCTTGTGTTACCAACGTCAAGGTGAATGTCTCTTTGTCAGCTGTTAATTGTGACGCGAACGCACCGCGATAAGGTTGCGTCGCATGTAAGGCGTGACCTGGCAGCGAGCAGCCATCTATTATAGCAGCCGCAGTGCCGGGGGCCATTTCTGGTCTGATTCTTCTGCTAACACAATTAGCCCTGCGTCGGAACCTGCCCTCCGTTCAAGGTGTCGCTGCCAGTCTTAGACACACATTAATTTCAGTTCACAGTGGCCTGTATGCGGCAGTATCTTTTACCTGGACTGCACCTCTGAGCTGGCTCTTCTTGCATCTTTCCATTTCAAACTGAGATAAATGGCGGCAGCAGCCTTCAGGGACTTTGACTTTCCCCAAAGCTAAATGTAGTCGTCATGTTCACAGCTCTGCTCGGCTAATGGAGCTGTGGCATCCATTATATCATTCATTAGCTCTCACATGCTCACCCTACTGAAACTCTCTCTCTCTCTCACTTTCCTTTTTCCTCCTTTGTCGTGTAGGTCACTGTGTGACTGTCTTAAATGTATAATGCTTTGCAATAGACTTATTCACAATACATTTCCTTTGGATATACTGTACTGTATGTTAAACACATTTAACTGATAAAAAATAGTTTTTAATGAAATGACGTCCTTGTTTTTACGTTTTGATACTTATCTTCACAGGTAGAAGCTCAAATGAATAATGAATGTGCATTTCTTCTAGTTCATTCCGCCATGATCAGAGATTACTGTACTAAAGCTTTACAACATGAGACTGGACATGGTGACTGCTCTCTCAGACATTGAAGTGCAATTCAAGTGCACATCTTGCGCGTTTCTTTGTCTAGGCTCCATACTGTATGTTGTTTGTCGGGAAAGGAAATGGCAGAAGCCAGGGAATGCCACGGTGCATATGTCCAGCAAAACTCTACTGTATGGACCCTCCCTTCACCAACGTCTGCATTCATGATGTCATAGCAGTCACAACAGAGAGCCTCGCAGGACTTCTCAGCATTCCTACACCTAAAGGCCGCTCAACAACTGACCACAGCAACCGCCAGCAAGCACTCCGTGTCCCTGTAGGCTTGATGAAATCATGAAGAAAATACACCGGCTAAGGGACTTCACTGCACTAAATAAATAACATGCCGTTTAAAAACACTCCAGTCAGTATTTTTTTATATAGTCAGCCCCCATACTAGTGTCTAAGGGGACCACTTAGTTGTGTCTTAACAGATGGCATTCATTTTTTGTAACAATATATGTGGTGAGGCTTATATTATGATCAGGCTACTCAAGGGGACTCTTTGCCACGACACAGCTTGCATCTATAACCACCGGTAACAAATTGCCAGTTGTCTACTGTTTTATAGAGCCCGGTGGCTACATGAATCTTGATACGTCATCAGAAAATAACTCAAGGGGCTTCCATGAGACAATCAAGCCGTTTGTGTGAGATTACATAGACTCCATGGTTTGTCGTGTCCTTGAGCAGGACACTAAAACCTCTGTAGGCACTGTAAACAATGTGTTGCCTCTCGCTCATTATATCTCAGGTAAATATCCCATACATACAAATGAATGTGTTTGGTGTTGCGTTGTGTGGATTTGTACATTTAGCTGCCTGCTGGGAAGTAGGTACTTTGTGTTGCCAAGAGCCCACACTGAAGGGAGGTTATGTTAGCAGTTGAGAATGGCGATATTGTTGCATGCCAGATCTGCCAGTATTTTCTTTTAGCCACTGGATTTGAGAACGATACATTCCCCGTATGTCTCAAGCTAGAGCCTCACTTGAAGACATGTATAGTTAAGTCTGAAATGTTTGCTTTTTGACTTGAGTTTGTAACACTTTCACCGCGAAAGGCAATCTGTTCATTCCACTTGTAGACACATAAACAACTGAACAGCCACTGTTGGACAGCATCATCAAACTACTAAGGCAGCCTGCTATGTTGTGAGTGATGGTGGCTGAAGCAGTGTTTTTGATCTAGATAACTTGTCAGTTGCTCTGCTGTGAGAAAAAGTCACTTTGCTGCCTTTCTTGTTGTATGTCTGCCTGTTTTGTGCCTTCCTAGTTGGAATGATCAAATACTTCACAGGAAACTAGATGAGAGCCGAAGCTCATCTGCAACAGTCAAAGTGGCAAATGGACCAAACGATGTGACAAGAGGCAAATATGAATTCCTTTTTGCAGTTATTTTCAGATTGGAAAAGACGGCGCTGCCACTCAGTGTCATTCCTTTATTGACAGTCCTACAAAATGGCATCACATCACACCTCTTTAATAAAGTGCCCTGGTTATATTTAGGCATTCCTGATGTGCTGTAAGCAATCTGGATAAGCTATAAAATGGGTTGACATGAGACAACCAAATATGAGTGGTTGCTTAAAGGAGCAGCGTCTGTGGCATTGAAAGCATTTGGCTTGATGTGAACATACAGTATATACTACTCTTAATGTGGGTGTAGAGAGGAAAAAGCACCTTCAATCAACCTCAGGGAGTTAGAGGAATAGTGTGTAAGACGTGGGCATCACTGTGCCCTGTTTAAACATCCCATGTACTGTAGGGCAGGGTTAACGTGTCATATTTTGCCTTCAGATGCATAACCACTCAAGTCGAGATTTTCAGCATTGTTTAGAATTTAATTGAAAGCATGTGATTAGACAAAAGTACACAGACACGCCCACATGGAGTTGCCCAATGAGTGACATGCAGGGACTGTACTTCGCATCACTCTGCCTCCTGCTGGCTGTTATAAGAATCATAGTGACATGGTTATAAATGCCATCAAGTCAATCTGCGACGGTTAATCTAACGGCTAATCTGCAGCGAGACAAATAAGACCGCTCTTTACGTCTGTCTGTCGTGAATTCCCTTCTGCCCAATATGTGTGATAAAGGCAGTGGGACTTCCTCATTCCCTTTCTCTTCTCCACATAGGTTTCTGCCTTGCTGTGAATTGCCATCACATCACATTTTGAATGAAGGGTGATTGTTCTTTCTGTGAATTCCTTATGACGTGCTCACACCACCAAGAGTAGCTATTTGGCTATTTCTATTGAAATTCCTCTTAGGGTCCCTTTGCCACAGAGCCGGTGTCAGTCGCCTGTACATTTACACCTCGTCCACTTGTTCTACAGCACAGCTGATGGCACGTTAGGCAGCTAACTACTCTGCGCTGTCAAAATGAACCCATTCTCTTATCACAACCAACCTCTAATGCCCTAGTAAGACAATCATCACACATGCTCTCTTGGTCCTGTTTGCTTTACTAAATCACAGTAGCGAAGGCTTCTCTTGCTGTAGGGATACTACAGTGCACTCTGGTTTGTATCACAGTATACAGTACAGTACAAGACTACTGTAGTTTACTAATAATATGTCAGGGTTTTTCCAGGATTTTTTGGCACCCCCCAAAGAGATTTTAGCGAGCACCAAAGGAAAGTCAATGATAGGAATTGAATATACAATGACAATTTGCGTGAGTAAAAATGATAATATAATAAATAAATTCTGCTAAGGTGCACTGGTGCAAGTGACTTCAAACAACCAGCTCAGATATTGTTCTTAAACAAGCAATGCACAATGACAACCTAAAAATGACACACTAAAGTTGCGTTGCCAAACATGAATCATTATGTAAGTTCCAAACAGGGTGAATGCCAAAGCGTAAATTTGGTTTATCGTTTCCTCTAAGTACACCACCCATGTTGGAACTACGTTCTAATCCACTTTTCCATGTTTGCCACCTTATCAGTCCTAGCTAAGGCTAGCAAGTCAACTTTTACCACTAGCTTTTATTTGACTTCGGTAGAAAATGCCTGCAGACCATTCAAGCTTTAGAGGTCATGATTGCAATCTCGCTAGCCAGCGTTTAAATTGTAGATCAGATTTGATCTATGATCTAGTAGCCTACATCATTTCATATGGAGGATATTAATATACACTGTAAGTTATAAGAACATATCATTTTCAAGATATAGGCTATTTAATTCAAAATGGGGTTTGCTGTAAATTCCTATATCCTAGCCTAGTTGATCTGGTTATCCAGCCTTATCTATCAAGTTCAATACCACCACATGAAATATGGGGAGATAGTAGTCTACTGTAGAATTTCCCATTCCAGGACCCATTCCATTGGCTAAAAAAGGGAGAGAGGCGGGGAAACAGGCGAATGAGAGAAAAGTGTGAATGTTGCGTAGATTACTGCACAGTTTGTTTGGTAACTAGCTGTGACTAGCTGCTGCTGTGTTTATGTGGTTGACACAATGAACTACATTCTGCCTCTTGTATCCTCTACTGTAGTCTGGACGGCGAGGTGGAATTAATGTGCAATATTAACACCATGAAAACGCTGCTGAAAATAAACCATATGTGGTTCAAACCCATAAAACTAACGTGTTCAAAACACGTTTGATTACTAGCAGTAAAGCAGTCGTAGCCTCACGTCAACACAGATACGAAGGCAGGGTGGGAGGTGGCTTGTAAAATGTAAAGCAACAGTCACTGAAATCTGACCGTTTTCTGCTATTCTACATAATTTATATAGTATTTTCACCTAAGCTGGTCAACTACATTGCTCTGAGAAGTCAAGGAACTGTGTCAACAAGTGAAAAGGAGCATGAAATGACTCCTTTAATGAAGTAGAAAATAAAATATTTACATTAGCCAGTGTGACCATGTCACAATTTTGAGCAAGTAGATATTATGTTATGAAAGGTCAAACATGATCAAACTGGTAATCATGACTCCTGTCAAAATGCAAACTACAAAAACAACCAGACAGGCATATAAAGAGTATCATACAATAAAATAAATAGGCTAACTGGACCCACAAAATACAAAAAGGTAAATGTTGAATAATGGTGACGCATTATGTTCTCAAACAGTTCAACTGTGCTGCCAGATTTTATTCTACATTGTTATACTTATGAGCACACGTGCTCCTTGCGGATAAATGTACGCATAGAGCCCTGCTTTTACACACAGTGGATCTAGCTTGTCAAAGAGCACTAAATTGCTGCATTTATCTTTAACTCTTCAAAGTTTTCTTAAGGGAATGCATGCCCATGGACCCTACTAATGGGTCGGAGGTCCAGACCCGTTCCGAGCCAGACAAAACCCTGCTTGGAGTATGGTGAACATGATTTGCGGTTCTGTGCTTTCTGGTTTTGCATATTGTGCACATAAATCTGTTTATATAGATTTGCTCTAATGCTTGTTCAGTCCACTTATTTGACTATATTAAATAGTGTATAATCAAAGCTATACTGAGCCACAGTGTACTGTACAAGTATGTGCCACAACCCACATGTTGTTATAATCTCATGAAATATCTTCTCTTATTGTATGCCTCTAGTCCAATCAGATTGCCATGTCATAACTAGCTGTTGTATGATGATATCCTCCTCGTTTGTTGTCTTTACATGATGTGTACATCTGCAGTGCACCTGTACTGTAATGTACTTGCCACGTATGCGTGTGCATGTGTCTGTTCTTCTTGTTCTTGTATCCTCATTGTGGTACTGGTATGCTGGGTCAGAACTTGTTGAAATGCTGGCGCCGATCCCAGAGGGATTGTGGGGGTTGGAGTAATAATAGCAGAGAGCAACAGGGGGAGGGGGTGTCTGATCATGGGGGAGATGCAGCAGATTGCTCAGGAAGAGAAGGTGTGTGTGTGTGTCATGTTGTCTGTATGATAGGCTTGAGGGGAGAGGGTGGACAGACAGGACATAATGGCGCAGGAAGAGGGAGGGGCCAGAGAGGGGGATAATTGTCATAATTTCCAAGTGAGATTGCAAGGAAAGGCAGCTTTATTTATATAGCACATTCAAGTGGCAATTCAACGTGCTTTACAAATAAGATAAAGCAAATGACAATTGATTAATATACTGGAAGAAATTAAATAACCATTTAAACAAAATAAAATAGAATAGATTTCAAAAGAATCAAATATATATATATATATATATATATATATATATATATCTATATATATAGA
>JAODTR010036437.1:4299-20655 GCA_025399935.1 Amblyopsis rosae | reverse complement strand
CCTCCCCTGAGACCACTTTGCCTTGGGAGACCCTACCAGGAGCTCAAGGCTCCAGACAACACAGCTCTCAGGATCCTAGGGACACACAAACCTCTCCACCACGATAAGGTGATGGTTCCTCTCCGGGGAGGTTCTTCCCCTTAAATTTGTTTTTGCTGGAAGTGAAGTCGGGGGCAGGGGGGGGGGGTAAACACAGGTTTGAGGACAGGTTTGGATAGTGACTCCAAATAACAAAGAATGGAATAATTGTTAAATTAAACCGCTTTCATCTCTTTCTTTCGTCGTATCCTTTTTTTTCTGCCCCACCCCACACACACACACATACCCCCCAGCCCCCTTAACTGGCGTGGTTCTGCTCCATTTAATCCTGAGTAATATGGTTTGCTTTGTCAACAAGCGTCCCCGCTGGGTGCACCGTCTGCGGAGCACTTCATAAATGACTCCACCGCTGCAGGCATGTGGCCTGGGCCTAGATGGCCCGCGGTGGCGTATTGATTTACGGGGCGTGCGGTCGTAAAATGCAAAACTTGAGATGAGCGCTCACGGGGGTGGGGGTGCTCGTAACATCGTAACAGCCCCCCTCCCCCCACACCGCAGGCCTACTAACGTTTGCATACGGGTGCCTGGCTAATGCGGGGGCAGTTTCTCCAGCCCATTTCAACGCATCGGGCTTTGGCGGTAAACCCTCTCATTGATCCGCAGTCTCAGGGATTATGAAAATATTCCACTTATAGCATTACTTACCCTCCTTGACATTCTAAATCCCCCTTCAAGAACAAATGTGGAATGAGGACATCGACGGCAAGCGCTAGTTAAATCTGTCTCTCTGAGATTAAGTCTCTTCTCTCGCTTTCTCTCGCTCTCCCTCTCTCCCTCTATTGATGAGGTGAAATGTGTGGTAAGCACAAAGTCCTTGAAACCTCCACATTAATTCAGAAGCGTCCACTGAAACACAAAGTGTAAAAACTATATTCACCCCAAGAGATGACTGTATGTAGATCAAGTGCACACACACACACACACGCATGCATGGTTGACAGTCAAGTCCAGTTATGTGGCAGTGGGCAGCTTAGAGAGTTTGTACTTTAAAGTCCGATAGAAAACATAATCTTAACCTTGATAATCTCGCGCCTTTCCTATCCCCCTCTATCTATTTCTCCCTCCACATCAGTTTGCTTCGCTCTCCAAAGCGTCAGTCTTGGAAGATCAATAAAGGGAGAAATTGGGAAACTATCTCGCTCGCCACTACAGGGATTACTTGTGCAGTTCCCTAGACCATCTACTGACCCAGTACTTTCTCCTTTTCCTGCCAACCCTTGGACAATTACCCACTCCAGAGAAAAAGCCCTGCATGTGCGCTAAAGTTTCCCATCGCTGTCTTTCCTGAAGTTACATGTGCATGCTTCTCTGTCTGGACAGACCAGCCCTAATTAACTAATATAAATGTATATTCTACTGGTGTTACTGGATAAATGTGGAAATGTCCCGAATTTGACACGCCATAATGCATTTGCAATTACACTTTGGGTCGCATTGTGTATTGAAGGTATAGTCAGCTATTGCAAGCTAATTGTAAGCTTACACTTTTTGCTATCTTACCGTTCTCCGTGCCGTACAGGCAGCTAGCAGGCCGTGAGGAGACAAGAAGTGTATTGGATTAGAATCACTTACTGCGCCTTTTAATAGCAGTAGCGTCTAAAACCTTGGGTCACATGACGTAAACGGTTGTCAAGGCAATGCTGGGACAGGCCAGTCAAAGTTCGTAGCAGTCGGTTTTCACGACGTTCGTCCAATCAAATATCGTTGTGGTCTTTGAAGACTGGTTCTTTCCAGATAATACCAGGACATTCTGGAGAACAGGAGGGCAATCGCACTGTGCATGAGGCTGCTATAGGGTTGTAATAAGGGATGGCACGATCCAGTTTGTTTAGTCCCAATATCGATATAGATACCAGCACTTTGGGTATCGGCCATACCGAGTACCATCCTGATTCCAGTGTTGACACACAATCTCTATTTTAGGACTTAAATACATTTTATAAACCTGCTGCTGATGGTGTGGCCTGCGTAGGTTAGACATGGCTGAAGCTTGACAGACCTACACGTGTAAATTAATTTAATTGGATCAGCCCCATGGATCGGTTACAACTGTCCAATTGTCACCGATACAATCCAGCTATTAATTAAGGTCAGCATCGGACCGATTTCTGATCTCAGTATCGTATCGGTGCCATCTCTAGTTGTAATGCATTTCTTCATAGAGTTGTGTCTGTGTTGAGAAGCTGAGAATGTATGTGCACATCAACAGGTGTCAAACAGTCACAGTGACCTACAGCAACAGGTTGTGCTCTCATAGACGCTCCATTTAAAAGGGTCAGCTCTCATAGCTGGTCTGGTGGGTGCGCTCACACATGAACTGTATACGCTCATACTCCACTGAAATGCTCCCATAGACCAAAGACTAGTAAACCATTTGATATACTCTACTGAAACGTTCTCATAAAGACCAGTGAAGCCTTTCATACACTACAAAAAAGCATTCAGGAACACATGGAACATTTGTACACCAACAGATGAAGTTACAATGCACTGCTCCCATAACAACAAGTGAAGCCAAACACACAAGCAAGTGAAATATGCTCATATACACATTTGAAATTGTGAAGAGGATTTCACTTGAAAAGAAAGGCATTTCACTTGAACCGGAAGGTGGTTTGAAATAAAAGAATGTGCACATTTCATAATTCAGACTCTAACACAGACTGGACATGGACCTTCAAAGGAATTTTTGTGTTACCAGAAGTTATATGGACATAGGCACTCCCGAAAATGCATTGTGCACATCCCTTCACCTGACAGTACTGGATTGAGTTTGTGTGAGCATGGTTCACTTGTACACGTGCATGCTTTGCAGTAGTGTATAGAGAAGGTCTCACTAGTCTTCATGAGAGCGTTTTAGTTGTGTATGTGCCATTTTTCACCTGTTTGTGTGAGTAAGTAGATTCAGTAGTGTGTGTGTGTGTGTGTGTACAAGCTTTTTACGTGGATGTCTGAGGTTTTGATATGAGGTTCATATGCATGTTAATTCTGAATAATGTCCACGGTCCGTCATAAGACTCATGCTGGTGAACCTGGCACTGATACAGTGTTGCTGAGATCATAAGAACGCCTCTCCTTATGTTTCTCTATCCCCTCTCTCTCTCTATATATATATATATATATATATAAATATATACACACACATATATATACACTGTGTTTGTCACCTGTATTCTCTCTTTCCTCTATCTCGTATTCTCTCCATCACCCTCCATCTTCTTTTCCTCTCCATATCTTTCCTTCTGTCACCCTAAATCTTCTCTCCCCCCCACCTCTCTCTCTCTCTCCCTCTCCCCTCTCTCTCTCGCTTTCTCCCTCTCTCTCCCTCTCCCCTCCCTCTCTCTCTCTCTCCATCTCTCTCTCCCTCAGACAGGCTGCTGGGGGCTGATTGGACCAGTGCGTGCCAACGTGCGCGTGTGTGTGTGTGTGTGTGTGTGTGCACCCATCTCTGTGTATTTCTCAAATTGGCCCCTGGGGACGACGTGCACTACTTTGTCCGTGCACGCGCATGGGCTCGTGTCTGTGTCACTAAGCCCCAGTGTGACCCTGCTTCCTGAAGGAGCACAACTTTCTCTATTGCCCATAATCCTTTGCAGTACACTGTTGGACCAATTACAAGTGTGTCTGACTCCTGCTGGATTTGGAAAATACAATTTCTTTCCGTGCGCATGTGTCTGTGTGCGTGTGTGTGTGTGTGTGTGTGTGCGCGTGCGTGCGTGTGTGTGTGTGCTTGTGTGTCTGTGTGCGTGTGCGTGTGTGTGCGTGCACATTGGTAGTTTGTGAGTCAAAGTACTGTGTGTTGCCTGAACAGACATGAATCTACATTGGTGAATTGAGACAGGTGTGGTTGCATTTGCATTCTTCTTGTGTGACGCGATATCTGCATACATTTGCAGATACGGTATCTGTTTATAGAGATTAGTCCTCCTAGCCTTATTGCACTCTGGTGCAGCTGTAGTTGCCACTACTGTGATTCGGTCATGGCTAAACAACCTGGGCGATGTCTGAAAGGTATCGTCACATTGTCTTGTCCAGTTACAAGTGGTTTGTTTTATACACGCAGGAGTAGAAAATGTTTCGTCCTCTTTTATACGGAACGTCTTTGAACATATGTTCTGCCACCCCAGCTGTTGTTATGTCAGAGTAACAGCTGTAATTTTGTTCTTAGAAATATTGGCGCTCAGATATGTTTCATGTCCTTACATGGTGTCCACTTTGTGAGGAGGAGGCGCACGCCTTTAGAGGTTATCTTGGCGAAATTAAAGGTACAGTCTGCGATTGTAAGCTAATACACTTTTTGTCAAATTCACCAAATATCTCCTCGCTGTCCGCTAGCTTACAGAGTGCCTCGCTGTCCACTAGCTTACAGAGTGCCTCGCTGTCCGCTAGCTTACAGAGTGCCTCGCTGTCCACTAGCTTACAGAGTGTGCATGCTGAAAAATAAAGCGGTATTTTCTACACAGCCCTGGCTGTGTAAGTGTGAACACAAAGTTGTGGCAGCTACACACAGCGGAGCTTCTGAAGGAGCACCCTATGGCATTGAATGGGGCGGGGCTTCTGAGGCAGCAGCCTATGGCATTGAAGGGGGCGGAGCTTCTGAGGCAGCAGCCTATGGCATCAAAGTGGGCAGGGCTTTTGAGGGAGCACCCTATGGCATTCAAGGGAGATGTTTTTCTTTTTATTTGAGTTAAAAGTTAGCAAGCGTTCTCAAGAATGACTTACTGTATACCTTTAAGAAATGATACAGGATGTCATTCCCTCTCTTAGCCTGTGAACATGTCGCATCCACGCGCACACACACACGCGCGCGCATGTCGTACAGTAGTGAGGCGTCTATCTGCACTGCACTGTAAGATGTCGGCACAAAAAGCTTCTTCGCAAAGCTGTCCTGAGTGTCTGAGACAATGATAAAGTGCTGTATGAAGCTGTGGGGGAAGGCTATTATGCAGGACCTCAGTACTTGTAAGGCTAAAACACATACAGTAAAAACATGGTAGTCATGGCGACCCTATGGCTACTTGGAAGAGCAGACATGGCAGAGAGTCTTGAGTGGATGATTTAAAACCACAGCATTGCTCTGCATGACAAACGTGTTAACAATGCTGTGTGTGTGCGTGTGTGTGTGTGTGTGTGTGTGTGTGCATGTGCGTGTGTGCGTGTGCGCGCATGTGTGTGTGTGTGCGTGCATTTGTGTGTGCGTGTGTGTGTGCGTGTGCATGTGCGTGCTTGCGTGTGCGTGTGTGTGTGCGTGCTTGTACGTGTGTGCGTGCTTGTACGTGTGTGTGCGTGTGTGTGTGCGTGTGTGTAGGGCAGCTGAAAGTTAGCTGGAGCTAGCGTTGGCCTAAATTATGGCTAGTGACAGATGGGAAGAAGTTTCTAGCAGAAAGGGATAGCATACAGCAGTAGTTGAGGGAGGTGACACAGACTTGTGTCCAAAGAATGTGAACCACACAGGAGCAATGCGCCTTCAGATGTGTTGTAATCATTCAGAGGAAGCCTGCCCGCACCAGCAGCGCATTCGGCAAATTAAATGAAAGATTTATTAATGCTAATAACACATTAAATAGATTTCTTTTTTTTTTTTAAGGAGAACAACCAAATTCTCGCTGTGTGGCTGGGTTGGAATGCAAAACGAGGTAGCACTGATTTGCCTCTGTGGTAATCAATAATGCTGAGGCTCTGACTGAATAATACAAAACAAATCACATGCAAATTACAAGGACGTGCTGTAGAACAACACCCTGCAGAGAAGCGTGCCACAAAGCCCTAACAGCGCCTACATTCACACCGGTGAGTCAATGTAATAGCACTAATGCATTCAAAGGAAGTCATATGGCAAACGCATAGCAACTAAATCACATCGCTTCCACAAATACACAGCAACAACAGCTATGTGCGAACATCTACCGTATCAAATAATGATTATTGAATTGGACTATTTAGAGACACTCGCTACGCAGTGGGCAATGACAGTGTAGCTGCCAAATAAGGACAGATATTGAACCAAATGTTTGACGGTGGGTGAAGCGACGGAAGCCTTGAGAGAGAGGCGGTAAATCATTGTGTTCTCTTCACTTTGCCTCCCTCTTTAGGGGCTTTAGACAATCCATATTTGTTTGCATCCAGGTCTGCTGAAGATCCTGTGTGTGGGCAGCAGGCCTGCTGTCATGAGAGAGATTTGCTCTTTGATGTGGGAGTGTGGCTCTAAACCCAATGAGCTAACAGCCACAAACCCGATGGGTCCCAGTTGTCCTCTCTGCACTCCATGCTAATCAGCTGTCTCCTAACTCGCCCCTGCCTTTGCCGCCATGGCAACAAGACGATGGGAGCATGTGCCCGGGGACCTGGCTCTAGTCTCACCCTGATACAAACTGAACTACACACCACACACTGAGACCCATGTTGACCGCGTGTCTACCTCCACTCCTCTTGGGGATGATGCTTCTCGTACTTCTCCCTGACATGGGACACGCCCAGGTCGGGGTGCAGCCAATGGAGCGCCTCGGAGCGCAGGTGCGTCAGACGGAGGCCCAGAGACGAGACGCAGCGCAGTTTGTGGATCTCTGCTATCTTCTGGATAACGCCCTGTAGCCAGAGACGCGGGGAGAGAGACATAGAGAGAGACATGGAGAGAGAGAGAAAGCTTAGTGTATGTTAACCTAACCCCTGTGGTAGCTGCACTACCTTGTGTGTGTGTTTATGTGTGTGTGTGTGCACGCGCTGTATATTTACCAGTCTTACGTCTGTTTACATCTGTTACAATTTATTTTCATGCCTGATAATGATAAGTAAGTATAGTGTGTGCGTGAGTCTTACATCCATGGTACTGTATTTTCATGACTGTTAAGTAAGTTATATATGTGTGTGCGTATGTATGTGTGTGGGTGCGTGGTCCTCACCCTGACATCGGTGGCGTCCCCGTGACGTATGTTACTAGCCCAGGTGCACGGCTCGCTGTTGGTCTCGAAGTAATGGAAGATCTTCAGGACTCGGTCCATGGAGCCCGGCAGACGGTCTGGGCCCCCGGTGGAACCGCTGGTGCCGGCAGACGGCCCACCGGAGCGGGACTTTAGCCCACAACCAGCCGCTGCGTTGTGGTTGGGGTTGGGCTCCACGTAGGACGAGGACGCCATGCCGGCCTTAGACGCTCCTGCTGGGGCTAACTGGCCATCATATTCTGGAGGGGTGGGTAAGTGAAGGGAGCACAGGGGTTCAAATGCGCTCAGAACTGCTTTCGCTTGCTTTGAACATGACATTTTAAAGTATTGTGTAAAACTTTGCATTCCATTCAAATTGTTACATTTGAACCATCACCCTTCGTCCAGCATCAATGTGTGCTGGCCGAGAACTATCTCCTCAGAGTGTTGCGGCGAACTCAAAGCAAACGGATGCAGTTTGACTATGTTCACAAATGTTCGCCGATTTTGAACACACCTGGGAATTTGAGAACTACACTGCAGATAAACAAATCTGATCTTAACACTTAAGAGCTCATTAAAAGGTATAGTGAAGGCCCGGTACACTTCCAAATGTGTGGCCTCGCGCATCGCGGCCATATTCTGTATACAAAAACATGCTTTGGAATTAGCAATATTAGGATTTTTATGTGCACACATTGTTTCCAGGGACCAATATTGATGTATCTAAGAGATTCGCTGGAATAAAATATTTTTTATACACATATTAGAAAACTAATTTGTGAGCACAGAAGGACATCTATTGCCTTCGGTGGTGGGCTTCAGTCTGTCGCAAATGCAGTCAACGTGTACATGTCCGCGCGGACAAAACATTTTGAAGGTACGCGGACTGTATGCGTGACGATATTTACGCCACCCGCAGTATATCTGGGCCTTTAGTCATTCTTGAGAAAGCTTGCTGATATTTTAACTCTCTCAAAACAACAACATCGCCATAAGTTGCTCCGTCCCCCATATTAAACACGTAGTGGAAAGGCTAGGACAGAGTTGTGCTTTCTGCGTACAATCGCTTCATCTTCCTCTTTTTAATACTGGGGATGTAGTTTGTATTTAACATTGTATTCATTTACACATAATGAAAATTAAATTATAATAAACTAAAAACAAGATTCTGGCAATTCCCGTTAGTATCATTGCAGTACAATGTAAGCTAGTAAGGCAACATTTCAAAAGTGTAACACACTTGTTGTTTTCCATGTATGTAGGTTATTTCGCTTGTGTGGTTGGCACAATACACTTTTACTTAAACAAATTTAAAGTGCAATGTGATTTACAGAGGCTACCGTAAAATGAAAGGAGGACAACATGTAGCCGGCTCTTGCTAAATAAACTGTGTGTGGGAGGCTATGTGTATTGTTGTGTGTATGTGGTGCTATGTACTGTACTGTATATTTTTATAACCTGTCTCCAGGGGGGTGTTGCGTATACAGTGTATTTGTATACCTCTGTGTGTGTGTGTGTGTGTGTGTGTGTGTGTGTTTGCGTTTGTGGTTTCATGCGGCCGTATACCAAAATATCACAGCGCGTACAGTTGCTATTACTGTCTAGGGAGATATCTGCTATGCCTGGAAACGAGAGGGTAGGTTTTCACCACATTGTATTCCTTTGGAAAGTGCAAGAAAGAGGGCTATAGATAAATAAACCTTTAAACACCCCCCTGCACGACCATGATGTTATGCTGAATCATCAGAACTAGTATTCAGTTAGCATTTAAAGCTACTATCGCCTTCTGATAGGTAGACTATCCAATTAATATCTGTATAGAGAATACATTTGTGTGCACCCGCCACATCAGTAAAACTGTCAATAATAGAAATGAATATTCTTCACGTTACATCATACTTGTTGTGTACTAGAAGTGAGCTACCATAACAACTGATGCATGGAAATTACATACTGTAGGCTACAGGTCATCATGGCCGAGACTAAATACATCTGACAGTTTAGTGTGGATCAGATTACAATTGTTTCTCTCAGTGGAATGGTATTACTTTCATAATCTTGTTAAAAAAACACCATAAATGTATGGCTAACGTACTTAAGAGCTTTGCTTTGAGGCAGATTAGGATCTGATGCCACTATCAACACAACCATTTCAATCAACTGCTTTACTACAGGAATACAAGCACATGCATCCACTGATGAAACAGTATAGAGTAAGTAATTAGTGCTGATAGCACTGATAGCACAATATAGCAAATTACAGAATAGCAAATACAGCAAGTAGATCAGAGTCAGACAAACTGTAAACTCTACCTTTCTGCTGTGCAAAAATATAGTTAACTACTCGAGTACCAGCTGTGCACAGTACAGTATGGTACCAGCAGGCAAAAGGACTTTACATCCCTAATTAGCTGTAACCGAGCACTGCTTGGAAAAACAATATTAGTGTCATTCCTGCATGCACACAATATTTATTGTGTGATACTGTTTAATAAAAGGCATGTACACACACACACTCAAACATGTCAAAACCTCCATGTAATATGCCAACTGTCTGGGCACCTACTTTCAGCTGGCCCGACATGATAGATCTTTATTTACATTTAGCCTACATTTTTCAGTATGACAGAAGCAGGTAAAACATATATTATTCAGACCATAATACTTTGTCCTTTCAACACAGGCCGGTGCACCTGAGGAGCTTTATTGTAGTGGAGTCACAAGCCAAGCTCAGCCTTCTGTTATTCACTCAGTAATCATATTAGAAACTAAGCACTTACAAAACACAACAACATAGATGCTTAATAATACGAGCATACTGTACATGACCATGTTTAATACAAATCTAGTACAGGTGTAGACATGCCTGCTCTTGTCTTGGTATGCTCTTTCACATATACGTACGGTGTTCATATTATATGGTAGAAGAATATAATCTAGCATTACATCACTATGTGCTCCATTCCAGGGAAGGATTACATTTGTAGTTACATAATATGAAAGCATGCAGGTTCTTAAGAGAAGCTCAACACCACAGAAAATACATTATTTCCAATATGTACTATAGCAAGTACAGTGCCAGGTGAGGACCTGGACAGATGTAGCATGTATCAGGCATATTACTTGGTGCACATTCCAATGTATTCCAGCTGTATAACAAGAACAAATCAATGGATTTGCTAGTGTTGCCTTGCCAATGATAGTACTTGATGTATAATTTGCATTATCCTATAACGTCCTGTAACAGCACTGTGCCAACATCCAAGTGAAACAATGACGTACCCTTCATTTAACTGTGCTTTCGTCACAACATCCTTTCACTAGTGAATAATCCACACACTTGTCATCTCTACTAATGTAGTCTGTTTGTTTGCATTATGACTGCTGTCACCATATGTTTCACTAGAAAATCTCTCCTCTCCACCTCCTCTGTGTAAAAACTCTTAACTTGACCATCAGTCGAAAACTCATATGGCTGAATGTACACCACCAGACTAGCTGGGTTCCCTACTTATTATCTATTATCTATTTTACAGCTGAAAGGTCTATGACACAGGCAATGCCTGAGCGTACCTTCGTGAAAAATGCCTACATTCTTACATATTTCGAAGTACCTGTTAGTAGCCTACCTACCTGTAATCACTTTGTAAACAGCATTTTGTACAATTATTTTGGCGGTATAGAAGCGAACGTGTCCACATGAAAATTCCGGAAATACTGTATTGTGCTTTGACTGCAAGTCAAATAAAAAAAGTGGGTCTCTGTCTCTCTTCAGACAAATAAATAAATATCAGCTGGCACAAACACACCTACCCTGACTTGATAGTCACGCCTAAAGCTAGAACTGCACCAAGGCGTGGAATATCGACTGGGAGTCATGTAGCGACAGGCTAATGTGGCATCGCCACAATATGTTAATGATTTGAGCCTATCACTCACTGTCTTTAATCCAGATTGTATATGTTGTATCAATATACAATCGAGACACGTTGAAACGTAATTACTTGAAATCATAGGCTACACATAGCCTATACTGAAATATAACTGAAACTATTTAATTGAATGAGTTCAGGTAAATACATTTCAACATGTCTCGATTGTATATTGATTATTTATCTACAACCAGGAGCTAATACTTGGGCTGAGATCGCATGCCCATATAGCTAAAAATAAATTGGTGGTTGTAACTCCGTAGCCTTGTTTTAACAGTCAATGACCGAAGTCTTCATCCTACGATGAAGGATGCAGCTTGGATGCAGCTGCTCGGCTATGGAAACCAATTCCATGAAGCTCTCTACGCACTGTTCTTGAGCTAATCCGAAGGCCACCAGATGTTTGGAGGTCTGTAGCTATTGACTGCAGAAATGTAGTGACTTCTGCGCACTGTGCGCCTCAGCATGCGCCGACCCCGCTCTGTTATATAATGTGGCTTATCACTTCGTTGTTCCAACATTTGACCATGAAATATTTAGTAGTGAGGACATTTCACGAATAAACGTATTGCACAGGTGGCAACCCATCACAGTACCAAGCTTGAATTCAGTGAGCTCCTGAGAGTGACTCATTCTTTCACAAATGTTTGTAGAAGCAGTATGCATGCCTATTTTATACACCTATGGTCATGGAAGTGATTGGAACACCTGAATTCAATGATTTGGAGGGGTGTCCTAATACTTTTGGCAATATAGTATAGTAGCCTTAGCCTAGTGCTTGTGTTATCAAATGTAGTCTATGCCTTTTGTTAATTCAAAAGTAGAGGAAAAAGAGTAGACTAATGATTCGTAGGACCAGAGCAGGCAAGCAACAGGGCCTATATCCATACATTCACCGTGATCTAGAAGCTGAATCCGATTTCAAGAAGAGACTATTCCAGGAAGAGACAATACCAACATTTACCATAAGCCCCTCTACTTTGATCAACCAAGGCTACAGTAAATAACACAAGAGTACAGTCTGAAGTTTAATATCAGACCGTTTTGGGCTGCTGGAAAACATATGTTCCTTAACTCTTAATAGGTTTTTGTGTTTATAATCTTGCAAACAAACAACTGATAGCCTTTACCTATTCTGATTGGTAGAGCCGCTAGCGATTTCTATGACCTCTCGCTGCCGATTCAATATTTAAATCGCTAGAAAACGTTGATAGAGCATCGGGTTTAGGTTGCTATGAGCGGTCCCGTCCTGCGGCTACACCAAAGAGTCAACACGTGACCTGGCGATTTCTGTTGATAAGCAGTCGCTTCCACACACATGAGCAAAAATCGGCACGGTGCAGTGCTAGCTTTAGGCTATATATAGGCACATTTTTCGCACACCAAAAACTTTGTTCAGGTAAGGCAAGCACAGTGCCATGTCCTTCCCATGGGCTCTCTCTGGCTTCTTAAGCTGCTGAAAGCCAAAGTCGGGGTCTCTCTCTCGCAGTGATAACAGAAACCCCTGCCAATATCTGTTAACTATCTAGGCCAGTGGGGATAGCACAGTCCTGGGGGAACCCTGGCCCCTCATCCTCCTCCTTTCATCATCTCTTTCCTCCTGTCTCCTTTGTTGTCAACAATATCCATCTCTTTCCTCCATTGTGCAGCCAGACCATATCATTCCTGTCAATTCATCTCTGTTTGATATTTTGCTGCCATCCTCCATTCGCTCTTCCTTCCTCCTTCTCATCTTTCGTTTGTCACAGCAAGCCCCCCCCCCCTCCCTATTCCTGATATGGCCAGGAAAAAATTAAACTACAAACCCCATTTCCAAAATATGCCCACACATTTAAGTGTAAGAAGTAAAGAAAATATGATGATGTCATACAGTAGTAAACACAACCGTCCCAACTTTTTAGGAGTGTTGAAATCATCAGTTTTAAAATTAGTGTATATTTTCACAAATCAATTAAAGTCACAAGGTCAAACGTCATATAATGTGTTGTTGTATTGTTTGTTTCCAATATAGGTTAAATGACATTTACAGTGCAAATCACTGTTTAGATTTTATTAGCATTTTCATACTGTCCCAATTATTTCAGAAATGGGATTTGTATATGATGAGCAAACATTATCTGCAAGCCGAACTTTGTGTTTTCGTGTGTTCGCATGCATTTGCTTTAATGCCATTGCAAAGTGCATCATTACAAAAAGGGTAGGCAACCGTTCTGTGGCCATCTCCCTCTAGACACAATCATGAGATAAATATAACATCTGTGTGTGTGTGTGTGAGAGAGATACACAGTTTCAGTTACATCAAAGCTACCTGGCCTACTTACTGTATAACCACCATCTCCTCCAATAGATGTAATAACCAATTAAAGCCTAAAGTATTCCTTGATGGCACACTAACCAAATTCTTGGTATCATATGAACCAACAAGGGTTGAGATCCAGTCAGACATTAACCAATCAGAGGTCCTTATGGCTATCAAAACAGTACACAAAAAATATGAATGTACAGTGTAATAATAATTACTCTTCATCTGATTAGTAACACTACTCATTTTCCTGTCACTCACTGTTGAAACATTCACAGCATAAGCTGGACAAAAAAGGTGAACCATTGTATTTTCAACTAAAACTTTAGCAGCAATAACCTTCAAATGTTCCCTGGGCAACTACTAAGCTCAGGAGGAATTTTAAACCATTCCTCCTTCAAAACAGTTTCATCTAATCAATATTTCTGGGATTTATAATTTATTGAGTGCTCAGCACAGATACAACATCTCCATTACCAAAATGGATTGGGTGCTTCTAGTTTCTAAATAATAGTTAATGAGTAGACATTAAATCTACATATTATGTTTCATTGCTAGCTTTCTATGAGTATTTCATCATGACATACTTGGTAGGGGGTGCTGTGCATAGATGCAGGCCCCCTTGCTCCAGCAAAGTGGGATGCATCCGCTGTCCTCCATGTGTTCTCTAGGGGGCGTTGCTCAAGGCCTGTCTGCAGGGCATGGAATAATCTCTCACCTCACGGAACGACACAGAGCCCCGAGCATAACCTGCTAGCCTGGCGGCAACTAGCCTGGCTAGCCTCACCTTCAAAATATGCCTGGACAATGGCGATGAATATAAAAAGAAACATCTGTTGCCATCCCAG
This sequence comes from Amblyopsis rosae, assembly GCA_025399935.1. Lineage (NCBI taxonomy): Eukaryota > Metazoa > Chordata > Actinopteri > Percopsiformes > Amblyopsidae > Amblyopsis > Amblyopsis rosae. The sequence continues at coordinate 6,554 of JAODTR010036437.1, read as the reverse complement.
CCCTCCCTTATTTGTTTGCAGATTGTTCAAAAAAAAGAGTTCAGCCAACCAAGTTCTAGTCAATCCAACAACGCGCACGGCCATGCAGGCATTCTGGAGAGGAAATGAAGAAGGAAGACTGTCCTTTGAAAAAGGCCTTTGTAGAGGAAAATACACGGCAAGCACTCCAACAGGAAGGCGAGAACTGACCAGTCCATTGGTGTCACTCCTCAGGTCTCACTGAAAACATAGGACAGCCTAGACTTGCTGGACACAGCAGCCCAATATGTATCAAGCTCCAAGGACAACTTGTACTGGATGTCAAAACAACTCTCTTGCATATTCCACAACGGTCCAAAATGTAGCATGTGACAAGTCCAAGTCGAAGCAGTTGTTTTTACGTGAAAAAGACAATAACTCAATGACGCTAAAAATCCAGTCTAGTTTGTGTTGCAGACATACAAGCTACTGAACAAGGCACTGACAAATTCCCTTCAAAGACCACGGAGTGCTCTCTAAAAGCCTGCACAAACATCCTGCAACTTCACGCTGTCAGGAAGTGGATTTAGGACCAAGTCCGAATAATCAATCCCTGATATCTTCATCCCTCCGTCTTTTTTGTTTTTAATAAAAGTAATGTGATGCTTTTATTGATCCCAGAAAGAAAGTTGTCAATTTGCTGCCTCCCCTGTGAGGTGAGAACACTGGGTTATGAAGGAAACAAACCGTCACAGAGGGCAATCTCTCTAACCGCTAAAGATATCCTGCCGGCCAGTAAATCCTCACTAAAAGTCAATCTGCTGAGGAGCGTTGTGTCGATCTCTGATGTGAAGGATCTGGTGAAACGTGAGTTTAAACTGGAAGATCGCCGGTTTTGCAGCTCTAAATGAAGCGTCACATGAGATCACATGCAATATCCAATATCCACATAAACGAATAAAATCGGCGCCTCTTTACGGTAAAGTTTAGAGTCCACTGCTATGAAATCCACAGAAAACAAAGTCCAAAGAAGGCTGTTAGTCCACAGCAGAGGCTTGAGAGGAGGAAACAGAGAGTAGTGGGGATTACGGAAAAAATGTGGTGAAAATGTAGGGCGATGAGTGGTGTGGAGAAATGGAGCATGGCGAGGAGATCACAGGAGACAAGGACGAAAAGGAGAACGCATCAGAGGACAGAGGGGAGATAAGAGAGACGGAAACTGGGCGCAGTGGCGAAACAGAAGGAGAGCGTGGGGCGATGGGAGGCAGGAAGAGGAGATGCTGAGCCTCACAACTTCAAGAGCATTCCCACAATTCTCTCTGCTGCAAGCACAAGCAAACCAGGTCAGAGCAGGTGTCTGATGTCATAGAGAGGGAGAGAGAGGGAGAGGGAGAGAGAGAGAGAGAGAGGGGGGGGGGGAGAGAGAGAGAGATAGATAGATAGATAGATAAATGGGTGTGACATTCAAAAGAGAAAAAGATGCTCAACTCGATCGGGGAAAATAAAAAAGAAGAATGTGGTAATTCCACTTCAAAGTCGGCCAGCTGTGTGTCTGTCCAGCTTGTACATCTGACGCTTTCTTCTGATGCTGGCAGCCAGAGCACGGTCACAGCCGCGTGCACACACAACACACACAACACAGTGACATCCTACAGCAGTCCAAACTAGCACACCGTGTGGGTCACTAGACAGAGATTTTGTGTGCGTGTGTGTGGTGGTGGTGATGGGGGGGTGAGCAGGACAGGGGGAGCGTGGGCAAGCGAGTAGGTCACTGTATGTGTGGAGGTGTGTGTGTGTGGTGTATGAGATCAAGTGATAGCGAGCCAATGAGAGAGAGAGAGAGAGAGAGAGAGAGAGAGTTCCTCCTCTGCTGTGTGTTTTCATTTTTAAGATCAGGCTCTATGGTTGTGCAGCTATAAAGTAAATGTGCCTGGTGTGCGTGCGTGCGTGCACATGTGTGTGCATGCGCACCAGTGAAAGAGAAATATTGAGACTTGATGCAGACTAGCTGCCATAGTTTGATGCTAGCTGCAGACTAGTTGGACAGTGTTTATTAACATGCTATTAGTTATTATTAAACCCAAGCACATGAATGTAATCACCCCCCCCCTCCACACACACACACACACACACACACACACAGGGTACGCCAGGGCTCTCCAAGTTTGATTTAAGACTTTTAAGACCTTTTTTAACACATGCAAATCAGGTTTGACCAGGAATGAAAAACAATAGCATAATACCTATTTGTCCCTTAACTTGCGGGGGGGGGGGGGGGGGGGGGGGGGGGGGGGGGG
>JAODTR010036416.1:0-20658 GCA_025399935.1 Amblyopsis rosae | reverse complement strand
CCATAAACCCAGCGACAAAAAAAACAACCGTTGTAATGATAGTAAAAACAACCAACCCCCCCCCCCCCCCCCACACACACACACACACACACACACACACACACACACACCCATCCGAATGTGCATGTGCCCTGCCTGGCCTGGTCATGTCCACGTTGATCAGCGTCATGCTTATTCCTTCCCGTGCGGCTGGGGGCTTGAAGCTTCCATACCCCCCCCACACACACCGCCACCCCCCAATTCCTCCCCCTCCTGGTTGTCTTGACTCGTCTTCCTCTCCCAGATGCCACCGAACCATACTTACCACCATACCATTTCACGTGACATTTATTCTGCTGCTCTCATTTCCTCTGACGCACGCACACACACACGCACACACACGCACATACACACACACACACACGGTATTGTCCCCCCCCCCCCCCTAATGCTTTTATAACCTCACCTGTGTAGGGGCAGTGTTTCATCAGCAAAGAGCAGTTGGTCAGTCCACAAGAAAAGATGAAAAGAGGCGGAACTAGAAGGGCAACTACTATGCCAATTCTCGGTTAGGTTTTTACCCTATAGCACTAACTCGGTGGCTCCAAAATGTAACTGGAAAAAAAATATTTCGGTTACTACCTGGGTGCCACGTTGGTGATTGCTACAAGACAATGCTGATGCTATCGATAATTGTGGAGCCATTCAGTCACACGCCCCGGTCTCACTTACCACGCTGCTTTCAGTCAACGTTCCAGACAATTTAATACAGGTAGGATTGTTTGAGTCAGCGTCTCTTGTATGTAGGAGTCTTGTTTCTCACAAACCACAGAATGGGTTATGAATAAAATGTGAACCCCCCCCCCCCCCCACACACACACACATCTTACCCCTTTCCCTTAATAAAACAACAACAGTAATGTAGGTTAGTTATTAAAATATATTTTTTTAATGAAAACGTTTTAAAGCTCAAAATCTCAAGATTTTGGCAAAAGCTCATAGTGCAAGTAATTAAAACAAACTAGTATGTTTATAGTGTATATTTATACTACTACTTATTCTAATACTACTGTGCTGTATACATAATTAATTAATGTTTGATTACAATCATATTTGATTGGGTCTGACTTATGTGCTTTAAATGTGTGATGTCAGAAAAAAAAATCCCATCCCAAAACTGCTTAACTCAGATTTCCCCTTTGAAATAGTGTACATTTTGCAAACTGGAACACCAAAGCTCTGCTTCCTATTATATACTGTCACCCATGTTTAATCAGTGAGGGATGTTATTGTCTTCGTGTATTTGCTGATGCTTCATGAAAGATGCACACAGAGCAGCCTGACCAGTAATTCATCTACCATTTATGCATTACAGCAGCTCCTGGTGGGAAATACTGTACACATAACACACACCTAAATTCTAGAGAATATAGAGAATACATTGTTTTTAATGAGATAATCCTTTACTGTAAATCGTAACTCAACTCAACTCTCTATCTCTCTCTCTAATCAAGGCCAACAGTGACAGCCTACCATACCCCTCTCCACCCCAACCTTCCCTTGATTCAGGCCCTGAAAAAATATGGCTGCTCCCCAAACTCTTTATATATTTTTTTCTCTCTCTCTCATAGATACATATTCAATCTAAAGTAGTTGGCATAAACATTTGATTTTATAAGAGCATTTTAGTCATACTGTTTGCTCTTTTGTAAAATCAATATCTAACTATACACTGATATGAAATTATAATTTGTCTACCTCCATTGGCTTAAATTGCGTTCACAAAGTATGCTAGTATTCTTCAGTTAGCTGCATCCATGTCTATTTAAATCCAGACTGGAGTGATGGAAACAGTATCCTAGTTACTTAGGATACTAGTAACTATAGTACTTCTAGTTTCTGCCAGACATATTTTAGGAAGCTGTATCCCCTCCTAAATGTTTTTAAAATGTTGCCCAAAATTTTAGCCCATTACATTTTTTTTATAATTTGTTTATTATTACGTTATGTCTATATTGTACATTTCCAATTATCTACAAAAACAAAGCAAATAATTTGTATTATCAACAAACAAATATGGGACAGTCTGTGAAACATTAACATTAACATTAACATAATGGACGTTAAAAAAGGGATTCAACTACATTGCCTTCAATATAGGAGTTCTATTATAGCAAATATTATTAGAATATTAATACAATATGAATCATCAACATTAGATAAGATTCAATTATCGTTTCTTTCACACCACTGAATGTCTTCACTGTCCCCTGCTGGTAAATTTGGGAAGTGCACTGGAACCACAGTGGTCATGAAAAGGTGAACGGTCTAGAAATGAACAAATGAGTCAAGAGAAATACATTTCATTTTTAAGATTTACAAAAAATGTATAGCACCAGCTGGACATGAGTACAGTATGATCAAGAGCTCAGACAAATGTGTCGAGTGTTTGCCAGTACAAACCCGTAGCAGCTTATTAGTCCATAATCATTTACTTTGTTACTGTTTTTACAAAAACATATCAGGTACAAACAGCTTTTCATAACAATGCAGTCACTTCATATAAGTTAAAATACAAGTTAAAATGTTAAAAAGAAAATCAGGACCAGGATCAGACAAAACAAAACAAAATGCCCTAAATAATAAAACCTGCCTAGCTATACAACCATAAGATGCATCCCACAATTTTAATGTTTGTGCATGTCTCTCCTCATCTCCCCTTCACTGGTCTGGAAACACAAGACAGCTGGAGGAAGCCTGTTCATCTGCCCACAGATGGGGTTGGTTGAGGAGAGAAGCAGTCTAATGAGATGCACACGCGCACATGCACACACACAAGTGTATTTTCCGTCCCGTAGCTCGGTCACTACTGGTCTTTCACCTCACCCTGCAGCTCAGCCAGCTGCTCGGCATGGTCGGCCAGCGTGCCGTTGACGCGGGCCAGGTAGGTGTCCGAGTGCCTCTCTAGCTCGGCCCTGATCCTCTCCAGGTGCTCGGCCAGCTCTCCCAGGCTGCCGCACTGGCCCTCCACCTGGCTCACCCGGCCATCCACCTCCTTCACCTCCCTCTGGACGCCCAGCGCCGTGTTGCGGCAGCCCTGGAGCTCCCCGGCCAGCCTCCGCTTCAAATCGCCCAGCTCCCCCTTCAGCTGGGCCAGCCTGCGCTCTCCGGCGCCCAGCAGCGATGCCTGGTGGCCCACCAGCCTGGCGATGCCTTGCACCTGCTCCACCAGCTGGCTCTCCCGCTGCCCCCAGGTGGCGTTGGCGTGGCCCACCTCCTTGGCCACGAAGCTCACCGAGTCCCGGAGGCCCTTGAGGGTGCGGTTGACGGAGTTGATGTTGACCTTGAGGAGGGTGATCTCCCCGTGCACCGAGCCCTCCTGCGCCTCCTCCTGGGCCAGGCGCAGCATCAGGCTCCGTAGGGTGCCATTGAGAAGCTCCAGCTGGTATGCCTGGGCATCCAGCCGCTCGTCGCTCCTCCTCTCCGCCTCCTCGCACGCCTCCTCCAGCCGTGCGGCTGCCGGCGGTGTGACCGGGGAGCAGGCGGACGTGCACAGGAGCTCCAGGTCCACCAGCTGCTTCTGAACGCCGTCCAGCTCGCCCTCCACTCTCCGCCGCACCGACTCGATCTCCGTCTCCAGCGCCGGCACCACCTGGCCCTCCAGGAGCACCGGGGCGGTGGCATTGCTCAGCTCCTCCACCGCCACCAGGACCCGCTCCTCCAGGGCCTTCAGCTTGTCCTCCAGGCCGGCCCTGAAGCCGTCCAGACCCCCGGGAAAGAGCCCCGCCTCGCTGCCTGTGGTGGTGTTGAAGCGGCTCTCCATCTCCACCAGGTGGGTCTCCAACAGGGTTTCCATGTGGACGGTCTGGTCGCTAAGCGCCGTCTGCAGCTGTCGCTGAGACTCCGTCAGTCCTTTGACAGACTCCTCTATCAGCAGCATGTGCTTGGACAGGCTGTTCACCTGCAGACAAGCAATGCTGCATGTAAATGGATAGGTACGCCGCTGTATCACCGGTGGCGCTTTTATGTTTGCATGTATTTGTTTTCATATCTCTGCATTATACTGCAAGTATGATGGGATAGGTTGGTGTTAGTTGTATTTGTCTTCTGAAGTTGACCGACCAGGATACAAATTAAAATAAAGATATACATAATGAAGGTGGAGGTGCTCTCTTTTCTTTTTTGTTTTTCATTTTTACATATGCTTTACTTCTTTACATTTTGATGTACAATCTTACTCGTTTTACCATAATTATACTTATATATATTATATATATATATATAAAATTATATATACTGTATATATATATAATAATAATAAATATAATTATATTTATATATTGTATGTATATGATAGACACCCAAGAATATATGAAATATGTACATTTTCAAAGAGTTACAGTGTTGTGAGTGTGCATGTTCTTCTACCTGCAGCCCTAGAACATTCTACTGTAGCTACCTGACCACAGCAGCTCTCCGTAAGTGTGAGCCCCTGGATCTGTGCCTGCAGGGAGCCCAGCTCCTCCCTGAGCCCGGTCTCTCTGCCATCCAGAGACTGCTGCATCTGCTCCTGGCCGTCCACGTGTTCTTTCTGGCACTGCCGTTGCACCTCCCCGATGCGCTCCTCGCAGTGGTTCTCCAGGCCCGCCAGACGACGCTCAAAGCCATCCAGGATCTCAGCCCGCACCCCGGCCAGCTTGGTGTCCAGGAGCTCCTCCAGGAGAGTGACGGGCTTGCCGGTGGCATCTTCCAACAGCCTCTTCAGCTGGCCATCATGACCCAGGACCATTCCCTGCAGAGAGAGAGAGAGAGAGATGAAGAACCCAATACTATAAAATGTATTCTCTATAATTAAATAAGATGCATGTGTGTACAATACACACTGTGTTTCCCAACAGCAGCTGTAATGCGATCGGTGTTCTAGCCTCCAGAGAGATAGGATCAAGAAGAAGACTGTGATGTGAATGTTAAGATGTGACTTGTACCTGAATCTCCTCCAAGACATGGGTCTTGGCGCGCAGCTCGTCTTTCACCTCCGTCACCCTGCCCGCCAGCTCTCCGAAGCCCGTAAAGCGCTCTCCTCCATCCAGCCCGGTCCCGTCCGGGGTCCCGTCAGGCAGTGCCCCGAAGCCCACCGTGGAGGGGGACAAGCGGGGGCCTGTGGCCAACACAGAGCCCAGGAACCTGCTGGTGTCCTCTCGTAGAGAGGTACGCAGGCGTTCCTCCAGACCAGCAACCACCCGGTTGAGGGTGTCCAGACCCTGGGTGAGGCGCCTCATGTCCTCCTCCATGCGATCCAGACGCTCACCGGTCACCCCCGAAATGCCAAACTTGTCTGGAGATGGATCAGTAAGAGAAAGAATTAAATAACTTGCTATTGCTATTATATTGTCAGGCTGTACACAGCTACTGAAAGATTTATTTTATAAGACTACACATGTAACGGTGGCCGGCTGGTTAGCGCAGGGCAGTCTATGACAGATGCTGTGACAGATGCTAGAGCCCTTGGGCTTTAGCATTTCGGGCTAAGGCATCTGCCTCTTAATCCGGAGATACTAGATTTGTGTCCGGTTACACACAGACCTGACTAAAACAGTGCTCCATTAATTGAAATAATGTTTCCGTCCTTTTCGGGTAGATGCACAACTGTGTGTGTCGGACGTATGGCAGCATCGAGGTCCCATTCTGATCTCCAATTTAACTTCACTGCAAGCGTCAGTCTGGATAGGCTTCAAAACAAGCTTGTCAGCATTGTAAGGCATAGTTTAGGTGTGATGCTAGCCCATATGGCGATAGACAGATGGTTAATCCAATGTTAACAAGTGTTTTTATATTGTCTTTCCTTTTCCAAACAGTTTAAATAGATGACTTCCCAGATGGTTTTGCGTAATAAACCATCTGTGCAAATGTGTGGTCATGAAGGCTTTCATAATGACTACTACTGTCACATTAGTTGCTAATAATGCATGAAAACGAGTTGGAGTGTCCATGAATAAAATGACCAGGATCAAGGTCTTTAACAGTAATGTTTACTTAAATATAACTGTAAGATATTTTAGTTACAGGTATATTCAATATAAAACTGCAGATTGGCCAATTGACAAGTGCTTTCACCTTACTTAATTTGTGCAGTCTATTTCCACAATCATACATACTACTCACTATAGTTTGGTTTGCCGACTGGCAGCTGCCCGCTGGGAATGAGTCTGTGGTCAGGGAGGCTGAGGAAAGGCTTATCTGGATCCAGGTGTCCTGAGTCAGGCTTGTGGTCTACTGGGGGCCGGGGGCCATGGGGGAAGCCCTTCACGCCGGGGCGGTGGGGCAGGCCGGCCCCCTTGAAAGGCGGCATAGTATCGTCAGGCAGGGCGGTGGGCCCGTCATGGCAGCTCTCTCCAGAGTAGCCGGGACAACACCTCCACTCCAGCTCAGTCACCGATTTGTAGCCCACCTTGTACGTTGGCTTGTAGAAGGTCCGGTACCTTGGAAAACCCCAGCAAAGGTATGGATTGATTTACAGCATTGACCTATCCTATTTGATCTTTTCTTTGTCTATCACCAAGTCCAGAAAGTAGGAGCACTTGGCTCCAATCATCTTATTTCACTCTGAAGAGTTGTGGAAATTACAGTCAGCTGTTTGTTTTGTGCACAGCTGGACCCCATCCTGGTATCTCTATTGTACATGCACAGTTCACATGGGTTTATTAAGAACACACAGCCTGTACACGGACATTTGATGTGCAAATAGAAGATTCAAGGGTTCAACTAATTCACCGTGGGAATAGAGAAGGGGAAGATGAGATGCAAAAATCTCTCTCTCTCTCTCTCTCTCTCTCTCTCTTTGTATATATATATATATATATATATATATATATACAGTATCTATGTATGTATGGATGTGCATAGCAACTAAATGGGGATTTTTGGGATACTACAAAAGTCCTTTCTTCAACAAGCACTACAGAAAAACACAATGTTTGGACCGGTTCCCATAACCCCAGTCCAAATTTTGCCTTAAAACAGTAAGATTAGTAAGTAAGTATTGTGTTTATTATTTGTATCAATTATGCAGTTTCAATGTAAAACCGTATTGTGTTTATTTTTTGTATATATTGTGCAGTTTCAATGTGTATACTGATTGAATACTGCACATACAGTGATTATTTCTTCCCTGGCAACCTTTCACAAAGATTATGCACAACAGTGCAGAAACATAAATGTGAGCGCACCATCGTAGTACCGAAAATAGACACTAGAGGTCAGCATCAACATACTAAGTTCACTCTTCGGCGTCACAAAACCTCCCGTTTACAAATCTCAAGAAAATAAAACAGAATTTAAGTGATTTAAGTGGCATCGTGCTGAATATGTGAAGAGGAATTCAAAGCAAACATCTAAATACCAACTTTTTTCTGCTAATGTATGGTTTTGCAATGAGGGAACTTACATAACAACAGGACACTTTTGACCCCAGATGCACTTGGTGGTGTATTCGGGCTTTACGTAGGTAGACACAACATCCTGCATCATACATGTGATGTTCTTCTGCACAACGTAGGCACAATGGTTTCTGTAAAGATGGAAGATTTTAACAGGTTTTAACAGCTAACTTGGTTTAGCACCACCATGGCCTCATGGACTTCATATTGGAGACAGTGCATCAAACTGCATGTTGGGTGCAAACTGTGACGTTTGTACCCAAAAGGAACGACCAGTGTTTATTTCTGTCACTAAGAAACCCAATTATTTAAAGATGTTTCACGTTCGCTGTATCTCTTCCAGCCCTACTAAATTATCTACACTACACTCTGGATCCATCCCACAAAGTCATCTTTTCTAGGAAGCAGTGTTGCTAGGCTACCGGGCTAACTATTTTCCATATATTTCAGAATATACTGCATTGGTTAAACATAATATTGAAAATATACTTATAATAAAGTTACTAAACAGCACTTAGATGTTGTGCAATGGTAACGCTAAACGAATTTGGCTTTGTACTGTAATGCGGTGCATCTGTGCTCTCTTTTACCTCTTGATAATTTTAGCTGTTGTTACCCTTATGTTGTAAACAACATACCAACACACCAACTGCAAACTATTCTAGTGGCTGTAGTGCGGCAGAACTATGCGCTGTGCATTCAGTTAGCATCTTATAAGTGGATGATGCAAAACAGAAGGGCAATAAACCAGCACTGATGTTAAGTCTGCTCTTGTGTACGGAATCCAACACTACACTACTATAATGACATCACTATAACGACTCTGAACAGTTGTTCCATCAAGCTGGACCACATAAGTCTCTCTCTCTCTCTCTCTCTCTCTCTCTCTCTCTCTCTCTCTCTCTCTCTCTCTCTCTCTCTCTCACTCTCTCTCTCACTCTCTTCTTTGCCAGTGCAGCTATAGCAACTGCTAAATGTCCCCTGGCCCCTGCACAACACAGGAAATGGTCTTTAAGCTCACATGTGAAGCATTTTCTGCCGCTCAGAGGGGAGCATTCAGTAACGTGAAATACTGAACTGTGCTCGGCAGCTGTTTGAGGACAAACAGAAGTGTTTGGAAGGGGAAGGGGAGAGTATACCCAGTTGAGAGGTTCAGAGGGTGTAATGGAGAGGACTGGCCTGTCAGAATTGGTGAGAAACCACTGTACACACTGGTTTGTGCGTGTGTGTGTGTGTGTGTGTGTGTGTACTGGAAAACGTTAAAGTGACAGAGCTCCTTTTATACCACCCTGACAGCATGTAGCCACGTCACGCACTGCCAAGGAAGTGGTTTACCATATGATCTGAGAATTATGGGATGTCTCAGGGTCTACCTCAGACTCAGGCAGCATGCTATACACTATGTTTGGCAAGGTTGTTATTGTTATTATTATTATTTGCTCAGAAATATCTATTCAACACATTATGAGGCTCAAATGTCTGTTTTAAGGATCATGATACTAGTATTTAATGACTATTCCTTTCCCATAAATTACAGGTTTAAAGTAAAAAATAACTTTTCTGAAGTTTTCTGTCTAGATGTCTGACAGATGGTTGTGAGAAGTCTGCATGTGTGTGCGTTTGTGTGTGTGTCTGTGTCTGTGTGTGTGCACGTACACGCACATCTGTGTGACTCACATTACACGCAGTGCCGATCAGAGGAGTGCACACTGCTCGCGCTTCCCAATTGGTTTGTCAGGTGCACATCTGGGCAGAGCCAGTGACCTTCACACTCATTGGTCCACGCCCAGGAACACAGATGCACACAGAGAAATACCTACATTTCCCTCCCCCTCTCTCTCTCTCTCTCTCTCTCTCACCCTCCCTCTCTCCCTCCCTCCCATAGTTCTCCTGTACTCCTCCTGATTCCTATTGTTCTATTATTTGTACTGGTCTGTCCATGTCATGTGTTGTGTGTGTCTGTGATATATATCCTAGCAGACGTACTTCAGATGGGGGAGCTGTGGCTCTCTCACCAATAAAGGAGAGAAATTAATTGTGACCTGGCATCATGGCAACATTACATCTCCTCCTCCACTACAAGCTTGTGTAGCACCGCAGTAAGGACAATAATAATACAGTGTGTGTGTGTGTGTGTGCGCGCGTGCTACGTGTGTTACGTGTGTGTGTGTAAACGGTTGCATGTGAGAAACAGACAGGGATGGGTGTGAATGAGAAAGTTCTGGTATGCTGTGTCTGAAGCGTACTGTGTTGCGTTGCATGTGTTTCTGTATGTTCCAGGCGCATAACAGGAGACAGCCTTGATTACGGTGACTGTGTCCAGGAGGATTATCAGCCTGGAAAAGAGCTAATAAATAAAAGGAGGGTCAAAGCAATAGACATACTGTCGACAGGGAGGTTTCCCCCATACAGGCACCAATATAATCGTTTAATGAGATGAGTTATAAAGAATGTTTTTTCCACTCATTAAACAGACAGGAGTAGTTTGCTAAATGCATCTGTTGATTATGCTGTCTAAAATTTCACTTTTAACATTAAAGTATTAGTTCCACATTGTGCATATCCGTTCATGCATTTCATGAATGGAATTTTATTTACTTTGTGATATTTTCAGTTACAGAGTGTTTCTACAATCAAAGGAGACTGAAGAACCGTTTCATTTGATGCCATGTGAGAAATGCCACACTGGGCTATTTGATTGTTGCAAGCTGTTTTGCCTCGTTGTAAACAATGAGAAAAAGCAAAAAAGCACATAAAAAAAAGGACATGGGTCTAATTCAACCATAGTATCTAATCTTCCATTCCCTGACATATTCCACTTATTATGAGCCAAAACATAATTTAAACCTTTTCTCTGAGCATTTCTATTGTTTAGCCTCCCAATCTCTAAGGTATTCCAGCTAATCTGTGTCAGAAGCTGATTTACAAACCTTACACACGTTCACCTGGCCTTTTTCTCTGCCATCCATCACTATAATTGTGTCCACTGTCCTTGCATAACACTCTATATGTCAAAATATTGCCTTTTTCACTGTCTTCAGAGCGTGTCATTTTGTGATGGCAGCTTTGGTCCCAACATAAATATTTCCAGTATAGCGTTACAGTTCCTAAATCCCATCACAGCCTCCCAGGGGAAAAGCAGAATTCTTATCTCCATTTCTCACGTGGAGTTCTCTAGGTCTGACTGCTGTGAGACCCCCACCCCTATGTCGGGCCGACAACAGCGTTTTTCTTTTTAAACTGACTCCATCTTCCCCTTCCGTTGTCTCTGTCAAATGTCTCAACAACTTTTTTTCCCCGTTCTTCCTCCTCTTTTCCCATTACCAAGCCCCTGTTCAGATAGTTTTTGACTTGTGACCCCCAAAAGTAGAGCTTATAATGTGTATGTACTGTGTACAGTACAACAACCTTAAACTACAATGAACATGTTTTATTTTATTAAAGACAATAATACATTATTTTGACTGATTCAAACAGAATAGAAAGTCATAGTGTAAAAATGTCATTTCAGTGTCTTATGACTTTATTGAAATAGACCAGACTTTAACCTGCAGGCTCATGACTGTTTGAACCTATAGCAATACTGCTGGTCTAACAGATTTATGACTGGACAGCGAGATGCCGTTTTTAATAGGACCTTTGACAGCCTAGGGGCTAGCAAATCTATTCTATCATCTGTCTTTGCCTGTATATGCCTTTAATAAAACCTTTTTCTAGCCAATTGACAGGTCTCCAACACCCCATAATACTGTATAGTAAGGTTGATGGACGTTGGTTGAAGTGGAGCGGTTCTCCCAGCTAGGAATCATTCTGTCCCTCACCGAAGGTCAGATGCAAGACAAGCCTCGAAGGAAGACTATTACTTTTACATGTGCTCAATTGGCTATTATCCCCTAATCTGTAATACTACAAACACATTTTTAATTGTGTTCAGATGTTGTAGAGATAGTGATTTTCCCACAGGTCACCCTAATACTGTAACTAATGTGTGGGTGATGCAGTCACATCATTCTGAGTTTCTGTGTTTTCTTTTAGAATTACAGTACAGTACAATGGTAATGCAAAATTATTCCATCAAAGACTTATCCCCAGGCATTTCCTGAGGCCCATAATCTGCTTTGGTTAAGAATAAGATCTCTGCGTGTGTGTGTGTGTGTGTGTGTGTCTGTGTGTGTGTGATCTACATGTGTTTCTTAACAGAACACAGAACACTGGAAGAACACATTTGATTGAAAAGAATATTCAGAAAGTCGACATTCATTGGACAAACCAAATAATTACAATGTACATGTGACTGTGGCACTAGCAGCCCTCTTATCTCTTTATTATTACTTATATCTTATATCTTTATTTAGCTCTCTAAATGTTCTCCCTCACTGGATACTAGTACACATACAAATGCCTACCCATGACCTGTGACCTCAAGTACCTCTGTGACTATCTCCCCTTACCTCTGTCATGTACATCATTACTACCATCTTTACCATCATCATCATCATAATCATCATCACCATCATCATCATCGTTAGATATTTTCTCTAATATGAAATGTGGCATCTGTCAGTGTTTTAACACATTATAGCAACAGATATGTGCATTAACAATTATTCAGTACAGTTACAGTATAGATACACTTCATTGTGAGGTTGTTGCATGATTGACATATATTATTTGCTAAGTGACAACTTGATAAAGAACATAGGAGGACATCAAGACACACTAAACAAAAGCTAAAGAGTTGTTGTAAAGTTGCTGGAGCTGATTGGTGGCTGTATGTGTGTTTTGTACAGTATACTGTGACCAGAGCTATAGAAAGAACAGAGTTACGCCAACAGTCACATGGTTAATGAAGAGGCAAAACCTATGGCAAAATAGTTCCAGGAATTGCTTGGTGGGCAATTTATATATATATATATATATACAGATATATAACTTCATTTTTTAATTTAAATTGAATTTATGGGGCTCTTTTTGTATTTAGGCTTACTTCCGGGAACAGTTAACCATTTTTTTTAAACACGACTAAAACTCTGTCAACGGTCTGTTTTCCTGCAAAATTACCTACTATGCTGTTTTGTCCAACCTAGTTACAGTAACTACGTTGGACAGGTGAGAGGGGTGGGGCATGGGATCGGTCAGTTGTCTGAAATGTCACAGCCAATGAATGACAACACATTTGCTCACACCGGGAAGTGACTGCACTCAAAGACTGGAATGGTGGTCGCATCACACACTTCACTGCCTTAACACAGAAAATGACTATATGAATATGAAAACAAACTGCTGTGTGTGAACAGCAGATAATAATGTCTCAGGATTTGTCCATTTGACTCTCGATGATGAAAGGCACGGCGAAGATTTTACATGTTTCACAGTGAAGCCCAATAAGCAAAACAAACTTACACATTACCACACACACACACACACAAACACCAAACACGTCTTAGCATGGGCTATTTTTAAGTCTCTATCAACACTGACAACTGGTGAGCTCGTGGAGCAGGTCTATTACTGACACGTCCCCTAGGTGTTCCAAGGTGGGTCAGCAGCCCTTTGTCTAAACACCCCTGCTGCATTTAGACACAAACGGCTGAGGATTATCACCAGCTACAAAACATAAGCATGGCACGTGATACCCAACAGGCCCATATGTGGATTTCAAATACAACCTCTGAATGTCTAGTAATCCAAGCTCTCTGCTTCGTTTAATAGAAGTAAACACAATTAGTATCTCACTTGGGTGGTGTGGATATAAATAAGCCCACTGGTGCCACTGTCATAAAGGTAACAACAGCAGATGTCACATGTCACCGGCACACAGGCAGTCTCGTCAGGCTGCTGTGTGGCATCTGAGGAGAGTTAGTGACAGACAGTGTTGTGTAGAGGGGGAATAACCCACAGATTGGAAACAGAGGGCTCAATGGACGGCACTTCCACATTCGGTTTATGGAAGCAGGTTACATCCTTCATACAAACCAAAACCACTCCATGCAATTCAATGGGGAAGTCCACGAATTTCACCATACTATTGCCCATTATTTCTCTATTTTCAGTATATTACATTACTGTAATTCCTAATGTAAGTACCTCAATCTGAGGTCACAACGCTATTTTTACGGTATTGTTTCAGGCCACGCATGGTAGATGTATCTGTCTGGATGCTGCCTACATCAGCCTCCACAGCAAAATACAGGTGGTGAAACAGCTACTTGATTAAGAGACCGCAAGCGTTCCATTTTTGCTTCCATTGAAATGCATTACAGTGCTCCATTTTGTCATTATTCCAGTATCTTTGATTGAACTGTATAGTGTAGGAATACACATTGAGGAGGCTGTGAAGAGGCAACAGCAAGGAGGAGTGATACTGGAACATCAGATGGACTCAATGCTCTCTAACAGGACGAGACAGGAGGACAGGCAGGTCCAGTCAGAAGAGGCGTCACGGCGGTGCGGCAGGCAGCTTTCATTGAATGTGACAGACCATTTACGTGCTCTAAGCTACAACGTGAATTTAGCGGCGCAGACGAGGGCCTTTATGGCGTTAAGTGATGAGGGAGTCTGTTCTCGTGCTGGGGAGGGGGGTGATAACCAGTGACGGGGTCACGGGCTGCCTGCTGAGACAATTTGAGGCAGAGCAGTAGGTAGCCCGGGAGCTGTCCAAAGAAATATAGCTCTCGGGGGAAGCCAAGCAAAAAAAAATAAAAAAAATAGACGAGGAAAGGATAGAAACCCACGGGTCAAACTTCATCCATGTTTGTCCAGGCAAAATTTTGTATTATTTACATGTGTCTGTTTCATCTCTCCGCTCCATGACTTTCAAATGCATACTGAGATTCCAATCTTATATTCTCATACTGAGAATATAAGAATGTTATTCTTTTCTGCCTATGAGGCTTGACTGTCATGGATATATCTGTAAGGCATGTTTACACTGGGCCTAGCAGACTGATAAAAGGGGAGAATATGGATTTAGACTGTTTTCTTTGGATAAGACCAGAATTAAGCAGACAGAATGCTCTCAATAATAATCTCAATACAAAGTGAGGTAGTGTGGATGTTGCTTTAGAATTACTGGTACTATAGGTCCAGACCTGACTGTATGCTTAACTGTACATCTGCCTCTATATGCCCCCCTCTCAACAATGCATGCACACTCTCACACACACACACACACATGCTCACACACACACACACGCACACACACACACCTCTCAGATCAATACCCGGCTCAGATCTCTCCTCCGCTGTACTGCACCCCAAAGACCATAATCAAGGCTTTGTTTTCATAATGCACCATGTCATTGTTTCACCACCATGTTGATGTTAAGCCACAGATGGTTTAACGTGTGAACCTCAGACCAGAGTGGGGAGTGAGTGGAAAACAGAGAGCCGATTCACAGCTCCATTACGGAGCTGATACTCTAACCCAAACCATATTGCCGTAGCTCGTTGGTGACATGTGCTTCTCTAGGAGGGAATACGGTGCGAGCTGGGTGCCGCACACGCATTATCCAGCTCTCCGCTTTCTCCCAATGCCTCCTGCACCCAATACTCCCCGATGCGGTTAAGATAACATGAAATACACCAGCTACTGTGATGCGTGTAAGAAGAAGCACTTACTTGTGACGGGTCATGGGCTTGTTTGGTGTGTAGTGGGTGTTCACGCCCCCCTTGAACAAGTTGAATCTGTTCCCATAGAACGGGTTGACATGGCCTCCGTAGAAGGTCCCTTTACTGTCCACTATGGCCAGCAGCGCTCCAAGGAGAAAGCTCTTCAGCAACATCTGCCACATCTTGGTCCTCAGCTTGTTTTTATTAGGTTAGAAACCAAAAACGGAGAGATTACTTCCCACAAACTAAAGTTGAGCGACGACAACGCGGCCGGGTAAAAGTGCCGGCTGTCGGGTCCCGAGGAGGTCCGGCTTGGGGACGATGGTCTTGAGGCTATACCTGCTGCACCCTCGTCTTCAGCGGGCCCAGACACACAGCAGCCCACAGCCCGGTGGCATCAACAGCATCCTGCCTCTGTGCCTGCTGCTCTCCAGTGCTGAGCGCACCGCCACAGAGGCACAGGGAAGAGCGGTGCAGGGGAGAGGGAGGGGAGGGTTGTGGGGGGTAGAGGGGGGTGGGCTTGGCTGGAATGGGCCGGGGTGGGGGGGAAAAGGGGGCGGGCAAGGGAAAACAGCAGAAAGGTGTGCTGGAGGAGGAGGGGTGGAGAGAAGAGAAGAGAATAGAAAGGGAGGGAGGGAGGGAGGGAGGGAGGGTAAGTGAAAGAGAAAGCGTGGATTCCTAGAAGAGGGTGAGCTTCTCTGTGTGTGTGTGTGCGTGTGTGTGAGACCTGCTGACTGGGCTCAGCCATATGCACTGTGAATGAGTGTGACTGTGTGTGTGTGTGTGTGTGTGTGTGTGAGGGAGAGAGGGAGGCAGAGAGCGCCTAAGAAGGAAAGTCTCCCAGAGACAGCAGTAGCACGCTACTTGTCTGCCTCTGGAGGGGCTGGCAGATAGACGGCCTGCATTTGCATATCCCCCCCAGCTTTGGTCCTGACTGATGGGATGTTGACCTTCTCTCTCTCCCTCTCTCTCCCCCCTCTCTCTCTCTCTCTTTCTCTCTCTCTCTTTGTCTCCTGCATGCTTTGGTTTCCCTCCACTTCTTCCATCTGCCCCAGGAGCAGCTGTGCATCAAAGGGGCTGTTCCCAGTGACCAGTGTGTGTGTAGTGACAAGTGTGTGTGTGTAGTGACCAGTGTGTAGTGACCAGTGTGTGTGTAGTGACCAGTGTGTGTGTGTAGTCACCAGTGTGTAGTGACCAGTGTGTAGTGACCAGTGTGTGTGTGTGCAGTGATCAGTGTGTAGTGACCAGTGTGTGTGTGTAGTGCCCAGTGTGTAGTGACCAGTGTGTAGTGACCAGTGTGTGTAGTGACCAGTGTGTGTGTGTAGTCACCAGTGTGTAGTGATCAGTGTGTAGTGACCAGTGTGTAGTGACCAGTGTGTGTGTGTAGTGACCAGTGTGTAGTGACCAGTGCCTCCGTGCACGCCCATGTAGCTGCCTGACTAAGACTGCTGCAAATTAGAACACAATGGATCTCCTCTGCCTTTCATTCACCACAGCCATTATACATATTTATCAGCCTCCTCATGTCTCACCAATGCTTTTGAATCCAGTTGAGCTCTGATTTATTAGGTTATGGCTACCTAACCATAGCTAGTGTAGATATAGCTAGGCATCCTTAGGGTGTGGTACCACCATTGGAGACCATTAATGAACAAACGTCCCCAGGCAAACTAACGTATCTGTTACTGTGGTTACCAATAGATATAGGCCACCCACAACACCTTTAATAGAATTAAGGTTATGGAACCCACCTGGAGAGTGATGCAGATAGAAGCAGGTGAAAGAGTTAGGTTTGGTTGACTTGTTATATCCTTCTCACCTCTATGTGGACTTCACAGGATGCTTGCCAAGCTCTGTTTGTGTTTCATTTGCTGGTCAGTGTGAAAGGAAAACACACGTCTCAAGAGACATGCAACACAGACGTGGGAGAGATGCCAAAGATGTTTCAGACCTGGAAGAGAATTCCCCGTGGGGCAGGAGATGTTTTTTAGGTTGGGGGGATGAAAGTGTGAGGAAAATGTCTCAACTTTTAAGCCTGTTCTACTATGCTTTTAGCTTTTAAAACCAAATACAATGCAAAAGAGAAACACATTATCACATGTATTGAAGTATTTGAGAGTAAGATTTACGTAATTTATTGCTGCAGCACAACTGTCTTGACATCATTACACATGGTTATGACATAGACTAGGCTCTGCACAGGTCAACATTCCAACATGATCACTGGTCAACCCCTATCTATCTTTTTATACGGTGATCACTTTTTATTGGACAATCACTTTTGTGCATGAGTCACGGGCACCTGTCAATGCAGCACCTTCTGCAGCTAATGCGACACTATTTAACTAAATGAAAAAGAACTCTCCATGTACTTCGTATTTTGATGGCATTGCTTGTTACAAGCTGTTCCGTGGTCGTCTCATGTTCAACAGTGGACATGATGTTTAGATTTTGTCTACTATCGACGGTTACAGATGAGTTGTTTTTCACGGTTTCTTTACAAATAAAATAAATTTCAATGAAATAAAAAAAAAAAGGTAGGGGTGATTTTGTTCTTTACGAAATACCCCACTCCCCCTAATGCGCCACTGAGCCTTCCCACAACGTTCTGATGCACATGATGTGATGAAACCGATATATCAGATACAGATATATGGCTTTGGTAATGTGAACCTTTAAAAGTATGTGAAAGCTCTACAAAATGATTGTGCTGTATGTTGCAGTAGTTCCCTGTGTGTAGGGTAGAATACACTCTAGGGGTGGAATCACATGAACTATGTGTGAGATGTGACAGTCTCCTTCAGCCCTCTAATCTTCTGCAGATGTAGAGTTCAGGTGTATGTATGGCTGATAGACAGCTTTGCATAATTGAAATTGTTCACCCTGTCACCATACTCACTGCCACCTCACATATGTACAAGGAAAACATTCTGTAAACGATTGCTGGATCTGACAGGGAGTAATCCATTGGCAAGCCACCATTGACAAAATAGAAAAAAAGAGAAAGAGACTGGCAAAGGTTTAAACAGCTGTCTCCAAACAGTCAGGCTCACAGGCCCAGATGCTGAGGACTTTGTTGATTTTTGTGGCGGTATATATGCTTATATATATATATATATACCAGATAAGCCCTATTTCTTTTATTTCCTTTCATTTTATGGAGAATAGATGACCGCTCTGCCAAGATTTGCATGATTTAGTTTGAACATCTGCACTTTGTTCCAGATAAGAATACTTATCAACTAAATCACTACTTGGAGATGGAATGGAAACATGAGAGTAAATTAAAAGCTTTTTGAACAACGTTAGCCTTGTGCTCTTGCACTAATATTTGTAGGTAATACTAATGCACACTGCAATTGGCTAAAGAATTCATGCTGCACCGCCTGTATATTCATTTGTATCTAGTTCAAAGCCAGGATAATATACAGTATCCTGTTCTTTGTGACGTGCAGTCTATCCAAACCCTCCCATGAGCCTCAGGGCCATCTATTGACCATCGCTACGATATATGAGTCTCCTTGCTCCATTACTAGGAAGAGACAAAGATAATGAAACCACCTTTAGGAAACGGGACCCCACTTTTAGTTCATTAGCTTCACTGCCATAACCCCTACATGACCCAGCCCAACGTTTGCTATCATTTCTCAGGATTTTTTACAGCACCAGTTTCATTTGATTAAGTTGCAGCTATACAGCCATAGAGAGGGTGAAATAGAGAGACATGGATGGATTCCAGCATTATGACATCAGCACGGCCTACTTAGCACTGAAAAAGATACTTGATCCACTTGCACAATTTCATAGTGACCTGGAATGCAACTTGATCTTCAACAGCAGCAACGAGAAGAAGAATGTTGCATTCCATGTGCTGAAGCAGGAACGGTAATTCCTAATTGTTGAAGATCAACTGAAGTATCTGTATCTTAACTCCAAGAGCTATTAAAAGAAAATAAAAATGTTTTGACAGGTTTATTTCCCCTTCTCCCCTTCCGCCCCCCCCCAAAAAACAAAAAAAAAAAGTTTTATTTTCACTATATTGTAGTTGCTTCTTGGCAGTGTGACCTCCATCACTTACACCTTACAGTCTGCTCGTTAACATCTGACACTGGGCAGTAATATCAGCCCCCCATCTACAACTGTTGCCGGAGAACAGCGATAAATTAGCATTGCTCTCCACACTGCTGGTATTAAAGAGCCACTGGTGGTTTCTACCCAGAGAGAGAAGGAGTGAGATAAAGCTAGAGAGCAAGAGAGAGAGAGAGAGAGAGAGAGAGAGAGAGAGAGAGAGAGAGAGAGAGAGAGAGAGAGAGGAAATACAGTATTCATGTGGGGTAGGAAGGCTTCAAGTGGAATGCACAGCCAGTTGTTGAGTAGGGAGCTCTACTATCAAGGGAAAGGTATGGTGGGCAGTAGATTTTCACTCAAAACCAAAACAAATGTGTTGTTTGCTGATATACCTAAAAAAGGCTTGTAACCATATTTCAAACATCTTTTCACAAAAACATCTGTTTCTGAGTCTATTTAAAACAATAGACCCTGAAGCTAAAAGCTGTGGACTGACCTAATAGACCCTCAAAAAGTGGGGACAAACACTTCATATTTCACCAGGATCAAAGGGACCATCCTGTAATGGAAACCGCACATGTTTTCCGCAATAGAGTCAGGAAATTACGAAATTATAAAGTTGGAAGTGTGCGAATGAAATTGCATTTCTCTAATGCACATTAGACTTTTCACCCCTCTATTCTGCGCTTTAATCATCTGCAGTCACAACAATGTCATTGACATTACTGTGAACCGTATGCACCGCACTCTGCTTGATACACTCTCCAACACTGCCTGCTGCCTGTAGAATTGCCCTCGTGGGTGAGTCTTCTTTAAGTTTTTGGAAAACTCAAAATGCACCTGGATATCACACCTCTCTACTCATCCCGCCACTGCACAATACACTCTTACTATTCTCTATCACTCCTTTTACTGTACAACTGCACACGACAGTTTCAATTTCAAAATAGAATTGGGGTGATGGAGCTGGGGGGTGATGTTTGTGGCTCTTGAGCGAGCTAGAGATAGAGGAGAACACCCCCCTTCCTCTCTGTGACTGTAGCTGCAACAGCAGCACTACTGGTTGGGATGGGGTGGAGGCACCTAACAACTAGCAAGACATAGAGTGAGCATAAAGGGCGATCTGGAGACGGTCTGTAAAGCTTCTAGAGACATCATGTGAGACAGAGAACTGGCGAGTTATCTTTCGCTCTCTGTGACGCAAAGCCTTGCCCAACACAAAGACATATTATGTGCTGTCTGAAGAAAGAATGGAATGGCAGGGTTTGTGGTAAGGGGTAAGATCAATACAATTGTTTTTTATACATATTCCAAGCCTGTGTGAATATATATTTATAGAACATGTGACTTCTTGAATAAGCTGCCTTTATTAGAAGTTCTGAGAGCCGAATTAAATTATTTAGACATTATTGGATTTGCTTTTTGTAGGGGTTTTTGACATCACAAGTCATGCACACGCACACACATGCACACACATGCACACAATAATCCATCTTCATCCGCTTATCCGGAGTCGGGTCGCGGGGGCAGCAGCTTCAGCAAGGGACCCCAAACTTCCCTTTCC
>JAODTR010036405.1:0-20659 GCA_025399935.1 Amblyopsis rosae | reverse complement strand
GGAGGTGTTCCAGGCACGTCCAGCTGGGAGGAGGCCTCGGGGAAGACCCAGGACCAGGTGGAGAGATTATATCTCCCCACAGGCTTGGGAACGTCTCAGGATCCCCCAGTCAGAGCTTGCTAATGTGGTTCGGGAAAGGTAAGTTTGGGGTCCCCTGCTGGAGCTGCTGCCCCCCCGCCCCAACTCCGGATAAGCGGGTGAAGAAATTGCAGAAATTGCCATAACATTGTGTACAGTGCTTAATCTCCTGTGTGGAATGTGGGCATTTGAAGCTGTTTAGTGTGACAGTAATGAGTGATTAACTGTACTGCAATACTAACAAAGTTCTACTATTCATGATGCATTGTGAAGTTGAAAAAAAGTTTCTTTCTCTGTCTGTCTGTCTGTCTGTCTGTCTGTCTGTCTGAGGGTGTAAAAGAAAACAACAACATCACAAACTAATGATTTGGAGTTGCAGACAGCTGAATAAAGCCAGCCCAGCTGACTTGATGGTAATGTCTAAACTACATCTAAACTACAGGGTTTACACCTCCCAGGCAATTGATTTGAGTTCCCAGAGTGCATCTTTAGACAGGCAGGGAGGGTCATTGATTAAAAAACCTTATTTAGAAATACAAGATGTTGCCAAGGAACAGTCAAATGTGACACTTTCGCAAGACAACCTGTCTACCTGTGTGTACCTCTTTAAAGTAAATCAAAGTAATTCGACAGACTTGTGATTAAAGGTGGAGTCAGTGATTGTACGTGAATTACACCGTAGTCACAGTCCTCTAGTCTATTCTATTCTGTTTGTTTGTTTCTACACAAAGTGGTGCAGACCGCACCACACAACCAGTGTCGCTTAGCGACTTTTCAGACCCTCTTAGCGACTTTATTTCTAACAGGTGACTAGCGACAAATTTAGCACCGGATTCTCTCCCTCTCCTCTTGTGCCGTGTTCAGACAGTCAGTAACTTGTGCTTGTGTGTGTGTGGAGAGGATTCAAATGAATACGCGATTACGACATTGATTTGCAAATGAGCGCATGACATCTTCTGGCGACGTTTGGAGCCAGTGCTAGCTACTTTCATTGGAAAAGAGTTGGCAGCACTGCACACAACACCATCCCAGCTTTGGCAATGATGCATGTCCAATGGGCGCTGCAAAGCTTCTGAGGGAGCACCCTATGGGCATTGTGGTGATGTTGATGTTTGAGTCAAAATATCAACAACCCTTCTCAGAAATCCCTGACCGCACCTTTAAGGTGAACTTTGACACCCACACACTGAACATGTTAGATGTGCCCCACACTTGTGTGTTCTTCAGATATGCTGCATTGACTAATGAAGGCCTGGCTGCCAAGAGGATAAGGTTCCCAGACAAATGGTCCCCCCTCCTTAAATCAAGGTCAGCCTTGCTAGGTAAACATGTCCTTCCCTGTAGTGTTCCCCAAAGACACATTATATACAGTGTGTGTGTGTATGTATGTATATTATCTATATATGACCGTATCAATGGCAACCTGTCAACGTGCAACTGCCCCATCCACCACACTTCACATAGTGAAGTGTGATTCATCACCCAGAGAATACGGTAACCTTGGTAACCTTAGGTTTGTGTACAACTGCTTGTCCAAATAAATCAAGTTTGCCAAATTCACAATTAATTTCCGACGTTGGTTCCACAGGCAGTAGTGAATGTTGCAACCGAGGCCTATTGCTTTGTTGTGGAGCTGCTGTTTATCCTAGATGTTTCCACTTGGCAGGGCTGAAATGTTTTACAACTCATTTGTTTTTGCCAATGTGGCTTCCTTTGACAGTTGGCCTACATGTTGAAAAGTCACTGAGTTCCAAACCGTTTTACTGCAAATGTTTGCATGGCTTGGCTGCATTCATGATTTCACTTGATTTACAGTAACGGATAGTAATACATGGCTGAGCCAAACTCATTAATTAGAATGAGGAGTCGCCAAAAACCTCTGGCCATGTAGTGTATATTCAGTCCCTCTACTATAATCTCTGCCCGTCGCTTATTGGAGGTGATAATCTATTCCACTTTGCTTCCACACATCATATGGATTTAGTTTGTGTGAGAGTTACTGTCCCCGTGTGTGAGCAGAGCACAGAGTGCGCACGTATGAGCATAAAGATGTGTGTGCGCACGCGAACCTGTGCTACAGCAGGTCTCTGACTTCTATCTCTAGGGTCATTGGCTGGTAATTAGTTTTGCTCTAATGGCTGCCTGGTGAGGTCAGGGGATTCCTGTAATCCCTCCGCTATCTGTTCACCTCCTGCTAGCCTCTTAGCGCTAATCTTGCTAACCCATCTTCCCCTGCTTGGTACGCCTGTGCTCTAACCACATCTCTCCTTCACTGTACGTACCTGGCGTGTTCGCTCTCTATCAGAAAAAGTACGATAGATGGCGATGAAATCTCTGATTGCTTTATCATTTTTTAGAGTTTCGCTGAGAACACGTATTACACTGGACCATGGTTACTACTCCAAAATGGATGACCTGGACATGTTGAAGAATATATGGCATTATGACAATGTTTTGTTTGAGCAATTCATGGTGACATTATATACTAAAAATAAAATGCTTGCATTTTTGTTACGTTTTGGTGTTGAATTGATATGTCTGCGGTACATCTTGTACAATAATGCTGTGGGTCCATTGAATGTGTTTTAAAATTCAAATTCTCTCGATCTCTCACTCTCACACAATCAGGTTTAAAATGTCCGCCCCTCCCATTTTATTGTAGGTGTTCATGTAGAGCTGTTTTAATTGCTAGCATCCTCTAGTAAAGTAGTAGTAAAATACCTGCTACACATGTCTGATTCACACAAACATATTCACATTTGGCCATCTCACACTTCTTAGTTAAGGGTGGGTGTGTGTGTGGGGGCGATATAGTCATACAGAGGATCATTTTTAACTCGCAGATTGTCTCTAAAGACTGCTCAAACTGTGAAACATCACCAGAAAGAACATACCATCTGAAGCCACATCACCACTGTCACCCACACTTCGTTTCAAGCTAACAGATGGAACTACAATGTGCATATTCACACACACACACACACACACACACACTTCTCCAAGAAACACAGGACACATTCACCATCAACAGTGTGTGTAGGAAAGCACGTTGCTAAGTTACAAAAGTCCAAAACTGCGTAATTTCATTGTTGTCGTTTTGCGATGCGAGTCCCGCGAGGAGTGTGAAGGATATTTCGGTATCAGCTAATGGAAGGGCGGGGTTGGGGGATGTTGAAGACTAAACAAATAACAGACGGTAGGAATGCTAATCCTCAAAAATCGTTGTGCCGTGCTAATCATCACGGCAAGTCCAAAAAAAGTAAATAAACGGGAGCCGTCTGGCTCACCTGACTCACTAAGGAACACATTAAGAAATGCAGAATTAAGCCAAATTAAAGCCTTAATTAGCAGCTTGCTGAGGGCCCCTGAGGGCGCCAAACCAGTGCCAGCATTGCATCGCCGCTCCCAACCCCGCTCCGGTACTGATGGCTTCCGTGGCTCGGCCAGGGAGAAGCACAGATCAAACAAACCCTAATTGCGGACGCTTAACATCATGAAAGGCAACGATGAGGCTTGCATGCACTGGAGCCCAGTCAGAAGAAGGGGTGAAAATGTGCTCATAATTAATGTTGTCTGGTTGTTCAAATGAAAGAGTGAATATTAAAAGGGCAATTAGGAGACTTGTGTCAACTATGAAATGATAAGCGGGTGTGCATGTGAAAGAGAACGTGTTAAAGAAAAAACATCCCTGACCAAGAACACCGGCATTTATGTGTCTCATTTTATATTAAGGTATACTATATAGCCTACTACAGATATTGTTTCACCTGTCTGTGCCCATGTGTATAATTATTGCTGAGGTTGAGCTGAATTAGTTTTGATGTGCGACATCTGAAAACCTGCAAAAGCAAAAATGTAAAACTCACACTAATTAAATTAATACTTTATTATAACCTTGCATATCTTCAAAAGTAATTTGAAAGGACACATCTTTGGATCCCAAGTCTTTATAATGAATAATAATCATTATTTTAAGGACCCTTGAGGTCTACAAGCTTCCTGGGTTTTATGTCTCATCTTAAAGGCATAATGGCTTTCAGAGAAGCAGACTGGCTGTCTGCTAGACATTAGCCCAATTCACGTCTCTTCTCTAATAGCTCCCAATGGTAGAAGGGTTTCCAGAAACTCCTTGGCATTTAGACAACATAATGAACTAATACCAGCATTTATTTATGGCAACTGTCAATGATCACAACATACTGTCTGACTACAACGTGATTACAACAGTAATAATAATATAAGTGCTGCAGTTCTATATCTGTATAATGTGTTATCGTGTTTGACCCCCAAAGTCACGAGTTTCTTTGACTAGGGTGATCACTAATGATGGGAAGTCCAGTCATATTGTTCAGCCCCCCTTACCCTCTGCTTGAGTTAACAAGGAACGATTAGTAGTTTACGTGTCCTTATTAATTAAGAAAAAGCTCAGTGTATAATTTATGGTTTCAATAATGATATCTATTAACAAAAAACAACAAATCAACGTCTATGTTAATAATTGTACCCTGCAAGCAATTATCAATTACAAATATGTGTTTATAATGCTGCTGGCTATATAGGTCTGTTTTCCTCTGCGGTTGTACATACATGTTGAATTGACAGGAGTCATTCCATGAAAATGAACATTTTGAGTTATTTTTGGAATTAGTTATGTTGATGAGACTTGGAGACGTACTGGGCCTTTCAAAGTTACCTTCCCGGTCTGTAATGGCCCTAAACGAAAAAGATGCAATGAAAAGTGCACATTAGAGATGTGGCCGGTATACATAGAACCTGCAGTTTGTTTGGTAACGCCCCTATGAGGATATGCCGCCCAGCCACCTACTGTAGTATTCAGCAAAATGTACAAGCTAAGGAACTGATGTTGATCGCCAGTACGCAACCGTAAGTAATTTTATACATTTGCAGATTACCATATCTAAAACCTAGCTTTGATACAGTAACAGGTAGGCTGTCGTATCTTAAACACACCTCTAGTCACCGAGGCAGTAAGATAGTGTATCAAGAGCATGATGTTCACTGTCACTGCACACTCAATAACTACATTAGATTCATATAGGCTATTGTTCAGTAACAGTAGCAAATGTCACATTCATTACATAATATTTTATCTTAATTCTACGCCATCTCATTCTGATTTGAAAAATGTGGAACACCCATTGTAGACAAACAGTTTATCCTTCAATTGGAACAGGTTTAGCGCACTATGCACAAACAGAGGTGATTCTACTACCTTCTTGTGCATCTGTACAGCAGAAAAAATGATCATCGCTTTTTGTTGTTAGCCATGCGAACATTGTCCAACCCACAGCCTATATGAGCCCAACTCCTGATAATCCCCTTGAATTTATCTTCTAGACACACTTCTGGACACTATCTAATGCATCACGTCACCTGCTTGACCTTCTGTATGCCCCGCTTTAACACATTCATTTGAGTTGTTTACAATCCTCCCACAAGCATATGTACAGTACAGAGGGTTGAGAGGGTATTATAATGACAGTATTAAAATACAACTTATACTTACAGTAAAACAAAAACATTTGATTTTGTTTGTGCACACAGTGAGCTCATACTGTTTGAACAACCTTGAGGTTTAAGGCTGTACGCTTTAGTGCCCACCGAGAGATGCAAGAGGGGTTAAGGACGACCAATGCAGAAGAGACCATCTATCTGTTGTTTTTCTCTCTCCTCCCATCCGAGGCGTAAACTTCACCCCAGAACCTCTATGCTCTTAACCTCCCGAGAAAGAGTGGGAGGAAATGAGAAAATGAGTAAAAGAAGAGAGAGAGCGAATGGAAGTCGATGAAAAGGGTGCAATTACTACAAACAAGCAAGCTCACGATTTGCTACATTGAAATAACACGGTTTTCAAAATGTCACTGTCTCTAAATGCTTAGACATTATGATATCTATTAAATGTCATTTTCCATTCAGTTGAGTATGTTTAATGATTGTGTTTAATTTTGTCCTTTGTATTAGAATTAGATAACATTATATTAGTCTCTGTCTTTGAAGGTCACACGTATACTTTTAGAAGAGACATATAATGTGTGGGAGGTAAAGAAACTTACATTCATATGTCTCCTTTTTACATACAATTCATCCATGCCAAATACTGTATGCCAATTCCACACACATGGTTTTGAAATGAAATATTCAACACGCACATATGGTGTTGACTGCATTTGGTGATGGACTGCAGCAATACACTCACATGTTTTCCAAAAAGTAAATATACACTTTATATTCCAATAAATATACCTTTTCCCACTCAGGGAAAGGGTGACAAAAACAAGTCAGGAATGTTATGAAACACTGAATCCACACACCTACACAGGTACGTAGTGTACATTTCAGGTACACATAAGATACAAATCTGGAGTATGTCTTCTTGATGCTTCTCCCATCAGAGGAACAGCACTGCGCATATTAGCAATTAAATAATGAAAAAACTAATGTATTATAATAGAAAATATATTTCAATTTACACACACAGGAAATACATTTTTCTCAACACTATCAGCCACAATGAATACCCTTATCACCACTAACCCGAAGCAATCAACTCCATAACACACGCACACACACGCACGCACACGCACGCACACACACACACACGCACGCACACCCACAAAATTCGCCATTTCACCGCCTGCTTTAAAAAATAAAAATCTATTTCCATCTCCATCTCTCCCACTCTCAATATCACTTTCAGCTCCTGCATGAAGATCGATCCTGAGAAAGCGATGAAATTAGAATTGAATGAAGGAGTCTTGAGTCTTGAGTCTGGAGGAAGAGGTGAGGGGTGTGTTAGGGGGTGGGGGGTGTCGAGCGGATCAATGTCCAGATGTGGGCGTGTAGCGCTGTGTTACGTTTAATTAATTAATGAATTTGTTTAAGTGCTGGACGACAGAGGACATTGAGGAGTTCGTGGTGTGTGACCTTAATCGTGTTGCCATGTCTGCCGCAGTGCCTCACGGGTGCTGTTGACACGCTGGGTCACCCAGGATACAGGACAGACAAGCGAAGGCACTCTGGCAGAATGAAGTGCGTCCCACACACTTTTATCAACATCTAACATCTATTGATTATCAGTATGGAGGTAACGGAGTCATACTTCTCTCAAACTTGAAACTGTGGGAAACTTTTTCAAATGGAGACATCTGGGAGAGTTGTATCGGATGAGTGACTTTGTGTGTGTGTGTGTGTGTGTTAGCAATGTACTGTACAGTGGAAGACAAGAGTGTGAAACTGTTTATGAATCATTCATTCCTGTTCATTGAGACTCATTTTATTCTGATTATAGAACAGGCAAGGAAAGAACAGAACACTTGTTTATAGCACTGTGACTAACCTCATACTGTATATGTATACCGGTACATATTTATAGATGTGTGGCCAAAGTAGAACTTCCCAATAAGATTGTCTATCACATCTATCAAGTGCAAACAAGTACTGATACCATTTTATCATTTTGTCACATCATATTTTTAACTTTCTTATACTTTCTGATAACTTCTGGTAATCATTTGAGAATAACTTCCTTGCCTCAATGCTTGCATTCACTAATCATTTGGCGACTATTTAATGAACTGGAAGGTTTATTTTCCAACCTACAGTAATACTGTTAATCAAGAAAATATTCTACTTTTAATACATCTGCAAAACTGATTGAAAAATATGTTAGTGTTTATTTCAAGTAATCACAATCTGAAAAATCTAATGTTTTTTTCTCCCCAAATTACACTGAAGATTGTGGCAAACCCTACAATGAATATGTGGTAGTTACTCTGAAACCAAACATCTTATGGATACACAAGCCACTCAGGACACTTAAACTAGATTTTTAATTCAGTTTCTAATTGGTGGAGCAAACACTAAATATAACAAAATATACTATGCAAATGGAAAAACATTTGATGAATTACAAGTGTGCTGAATAATTATTTTAATCAGTTAGAGAAAACTAAATTGGCATCCATAATGATAATAATGAATATTTCCGAGTATTCAATTGTAAGGTTGGTAAATCTTTGAGGCGGTACCAGACCATTCTAGTCCTTATGTCTGCAATTAACCTTCAGTGTATATAATTGTTAATTTTGTTTTAGAGAACTGTGCATAATAATGAATACCTTTAATAGCACAAGTAAAGCAAAAGTGTATTATTACTTGAATTCAGCAAGAGATTACTACTGACAATGTAGTAATGACTTGGCTCAGCATTACTTTTTCAGGTAATTAAGCTCCTAACACAAGACGCTGGACTGCTCATTTCGGTGTCGACATACCAAGCACAGTGTAAAATAAATATACATCATGCAAACACACTAGAGGCTTGTGCATTACCAAATAATGCTGTTGAACAGAAACCTTTCGAATAAAGTCTGAAAGAGTAATTTGCTGATAGTGAAAAGTTAACATTACGGAGAGCAAAATGACTGCAACCTATAGAACACATTCTAAATAATGTATAATCAGTGGTGTTTATATATCCTAACATTCTGCATTACAGCATAGTTTGAAACGATTGGACAGCGTTGGAACACATTGGTAACGCAAGTCTGCTGTGTTCCCATTTACAGAGCCACGGTTGTGTAGAAACATTGGATAATCACTATGACAACGTGAAGCAATCTATCTGGCGATACAGTTTATTTCAGTGTGGTCAGCTAACGGGTTGTGAGGAGAGCTGAATTTGATACAAAAATTTGTTAATTACAATTGCTGTTTCCACCTTTACAAGCATACAGAACACATACTGGACAGAAGGTCTAAATCTTTATCAATGTGTTCTCACTTATGGCCCATTAAGCCGTCCGTCACTAAGACATCGGGGTGTAGGGAGGGTATTATTTCTAAATCCCCCATTTTTTTCTATTGAGTGTATTTACAAATACTGCTTTTATTACTATTACCTGCCTTGCCATTTTATTATACACTTCATATATATATGTATATATAGCTACTGTGATAACTTTCCATTCTCAAATTCACTCTTTTAAGTCAACACACCTTTGGAGATGATCTGTGGAAGTGTTGTGACACATTCCTCTGTTTGCCTGTACAATCACATACAGACAACTGTTTTAGGTGCTGTCGGCAGCTGAGCTATTTCCGTTAATCACAGTTCTCACATGCCATTGTTTTTCTTAGTATATAGCCTATTGTCAATCAAAATACCTCTTCCTAAGAAGTAGGTCAGTCTTGACACCAACAACTGGTGTATATATAAATATATATATAAATCTATAGTCCACCAGCCCACTGCAGCCTAGAATGCAGTTTCCCAAACAAAACAGCTAAATAAGGAATTCATTAATCACTACTCCATTTTGTGTCATTGAGCTGATGCACTGCACCTCCTCAGCACAGCAAATTCTCTGCGATGAAACGCAGACATTCTAGGATGCTCGCCGTATGTGTGAGTGTGTGTCTTCATGTCGCTTTAAAAGCATTTGCTAAATAACTTAATTGCAGTTAAACGGCACATTTTATTTAAATTGATTTATTTAAATGTTTCTTCCAACTGAGGTGCATGCCCTCAGTTTACTATACACTAATGCTCTCTTCAGTATGCAAATGAGCGGTCTGTAAGTCTGTAAGGGTCAGTGGAGCTGAAATACTCCCAGGGGCATGCCTACATCCAGTTCTATCCATTTGGGCTGTGTTTTGTAGTGTTGGCTGCTTTAAGGTGGATTCCTGGGTTTTGTGCGTAGGAGTGGAGAGAAAAGAAGCCAGGCAGTTCACGAATACGTAGGAGATATGCATGAAGATGTGAACGGAACATTTGACTTTATGAAGGTAAGCAGTGGATCAGCATGCGCGGGCATGCGCAAGTCCATTTGGGGAGGGATTTGCAGGATTTCAGATGAATATGCAACTAGCCCAGTCTATCAGAATTAAGGGGTTAATTTCCCCCTACACTGCAAAAAAAATGGCTCTTCAAAACTAAGTAAAACTATTATGAATTCTAAGTAAAAATATTATGAATTCAAGGTAATATTTACTAGTAAATAAATCTGCCAATAGAACAAGTGATAATATGCAATGGTTACACCAGGCTGTACCTGCAGGCCACTGTCCTACAAAGAATTACTTACTTAATTATTAGGACATAGACACCACTGAATATACATTATTTAGAATGTGTTTTATAGGTTGCAGTCATTTTGCTATCCGTAATGTTAACATTTCAATATTAGCAAATTACTCTTTTAGACTTTATTTGAAAGGTTTCTGACTTATTGGGAGAGACAAAACAGAGGAAGGGAAACAGGAGAAAATGTTTCACAGTAGGTTTTATGCAAAGCGTCTTTTGTTATATCTTCTCCCGATGCTTCTCCATTGTGTGAATAGCCGAGCGACATCTCTAAAAGGTAAAGTCACCTCACTCATGTTGCTAGCACCAGAAAGGTCGTCAAAAAAGTGATGTTAGCAGTTGCCGGTGGATGAGAGCTTGGCCTTTCTAACACAAACGAATACAACAGTGTATCAGAATATCCACATCACAAAGGTGCAGGCCTAAGAGACCTGTGCCTCATGCCTACACCTTTGACCACTCTGACCTTAGATCTTCATCGAGTCTAATCTTCCTACCACTAAAGCATAACATCGTATACATATTCATAGACTGGTAACGTCCGTACTGTGTTCACAGTCTATTATGGTACTGTTCTGTGCTTTCACATTCATCTGAACATCTCACAAACACCTGCATTGTCTCCACGTTGAGACTACACGTCAAGTTGGCTTCCCTCTATGGGCTTTTCACTGCAGTTGATAATGGAAGCTCATCTTTCTGGCAGAGTGCGTCTGAGAACACAACAGGCTATAAGAGGTGAACTAACTCAGAGATGATCCCATGATGCTTTCAGCATGACCACCCTGGAGCAAATAAGTTTTTATGGTATCATGCAGAGATGCTGTATCAGGAGGTCACCGTGTGTATAGGCTGTGATAGGGTTCTCTACATACTCACTGCAGCAGGGTAACGGTGCCAGCTAATGCACCAGATGCTGTGTACAGTTATACCACCCAGATATCTTATACAGCCGCGAGCAATACAGCAACACAGGCGACCGACAGCTTCTGTGGTTGACTCACCAACACCTACCCACACACACACACGCACACACACCAACACCTACCCACACACACACGCACGCACGCACGCACATAGACACTCATACACACACGCACGCACACACACACACACACGCGCACGCACACACACACACACACATAGATACCTACCCACACACACACACAATACAGACACTGCAAATACTGCATATCCTTAGCACACATACATGCATATTAACCCTATCTCTAACTCTCTTTTACATACACACACACACACACACACATACACAAAACGCACAAAAATATACTACTATTGCATTCTATTGTGGCTTATGGAGTGCCTATATACTGTAAGTATAGGAGCAGCTCCCGAAGAGTACAGAACTATTCTGCTGACATGCCGACATCAGTCGTCTCTAACGAAGGAGAGGGAGAGAGAGAGAGGGGAAATGGAGGTGAGAGAGCAGGACAGGTGGATAGAGGGAGCGAGATGGAGGAGAAAAGTAGGGGAAAACAGATGGTAAGGACAGTCAGAGGAAAAACGTTTGAGGAGTGCAGAGTGACCGGCTGTCAAAATGCTTTTCTTCCTCAGTAAGTATTCTCTATAAGCCACACACACACACACACGTACGCACACATTAACTTGTAACCCCTGTGTGACATTGCCTCCCCTACAAGACGTCCATAAGTAACAAGCACTAAAACGACACTGAGCCTCAACATCACATCTTGATTAAAGGTGTGGTAAGGGATTGTAAAATAATACACTTTTTGTCAAATTCACCAAATATCTCCTCGCACTCTACGCTATGTTACCATCCTCTGTGCATGCTGAGACAATAATCTGGTACTTCTACGGCCCTGGCTCCGTAAATAGGAACACAAGCTCAGTGGTGCCGAACGCACCACATAACACAGTAATATCTTTCCAATGTGTGGGGCAGATATTCTGAGGGAAGTTACTGTACATACCCTATGGCATTGAAGGGAGAGGCGTTTTTGTTCAAACATCAACAAGCATTCTCAGAATTTCTTAATTTAATCAGATATTAAGCACAACACACTACAGCCAACATTTTCAGATGTATTATCTCTGTAAGTCTAACCATGCATACAATATAACAGTGTACAACTTTTCTATATGTCAGCAACACAAAAGTTAGCCAACTAAGATATTGTGCACTGGGCACTGAGTATTAGAAGACGATATTGAATTAAAGAAAAAAAACTGCATATATAGTCCAGCAAGAAAGGCACCGTCGCACACAGGCATGACTTTCAAACCAAGTTTGCTATTGCGGTTAGAAATGTTTGCATCACACATTACACTAAGTGACCTACAGTGAGAGCAATACCAAGCATTAAGGTGTGAAGGTACTGCAGAGGTCAGGCATCTTGCTGCAGATTGCTGATCATAGGTGGGCTTGGCCTGCTAGGGATCTAACCCGGGACCCGAGTTGGCCACCACTAGCCAGATATTTCCATGGAGCCGCTAAAACTAGAAGCCTGCACTTGTTGCCTAGCTTATACTGGCTATAATTTCTGGTTATTTATTTAGTCAACAGACACTAAAATTAGCGATACATTTGCATTTAGCACAAAGAAAAAATAAGCTTGTTGTAGCTTAATGTAAGCCACAGCTGTCTGTAATAAATAACCAGATGGCTAGTGTGTATCTCTGTAAAAGAAGGGTGATGCCATCCAGCCCCCCACATTTCCTGACATACTGTTCCTCTGGTTAACATGCTGGCTGTAAAATGCCTAGACAGATGCAGGCACAGATTAGGGAGGCGAGGAGGTTTGTGGTCACAAGCAGTTGTGTTCGCTTTTAGAGAGCTGAGCCCAGTCGAACAGGCTGGAACCTCACCCATAACCTCCCTCGACATAAAAGCAGAGCAGCTATAGGCCTATACCGATGGCTGAGCCAAGTACGGCTTTGAGTGTGCGTGGGTTATGTGTGTGTGTGGTGAGTGGGGCGCGTGCAAGTGTGTGTGTGTGAGGGGGAATAACAGGTGAAGGAGAGAAAGAAAAATGAGAGAGACAGGCAGAGATTGACACACACACAGAGAGAGAGAGTGTGTGCTCTACCCCCCACCTCGTTCTCTCTTAATGCTGATGTTTATTGGAACTGCCAGCCCCTAACGCTGTACTGCACAGTGGCAGGTGAACGCACACACAAACGCACGCACACACGCAGAAATGAATGCTGTACGTACACAAACACACGCAGACACACACAAATAAGCACCGCACACATGCTCACAGTACACGCATACTACATTCATAGACACAACCCTGCAGGAACAGTACAATATTGCACAAATGCATGCCTAAATACATTTTCACATAGTGACTTACATCTGTAGAAAACCCTGCTCAGAGCCAGTGACACACACACACACACACATACTCTCTTTAGAGAACTATTCCTGCCACCACTGTGTTCAGTAATCACATTTCAGACTCAGCATCTATACCAGCATTTATAACCTGGTGGAAATGAGGGAGGGGCCATATGTAGTCTCAGCCTCTTCCGTTCAGTAGCACTACGTCACATAGGCAAATCTGCGCTGAACGTCTGATGCATAGACCCCTGTAAGGTCAACATGGGACTCTCGGACTTTCGGGAAGTAATACTGTCGCTAACCATTGGCATTATCACTCACAAGCATGTCTCCATATTTTCCAGTGCAAGTTCAACGACAAAGTCGGACGTTAAACTTGCAATAAGGAAAACTAAACAGGTTATGATTTTCAGAAATTAAATAATATTTTTAAATGATTAAAATGGCATAGTTTGCCATAATTGTTAGCAGTAGTACAGTACAGTTTATACATTATTTTGATGTATTCTGCTACTAGCATATATTAAAATACTACCAAATAATAATATGGTTATTTTTTTACCACCCCTGGGGATAGTGGGGGTCGCGAGTCTCTGGAACTGTTATTTTGGGGGGGTCGCGAACTGAAAAGCTTGAGAACTCCTGCTGTATGTGACCGTTATATTTGATACTGCATGTATTGATGGCATGCAAGTGTTCTTGTATTCTTAAATACTTAGCTTTTCTATGCAGTTTGGCCTTTCATCCACATATATGATCGTTAAAGATAGTTTTAGCAAAGGTGTTTTTCTTCACAGGCTTGAAAGCATGCAATTGTGTGTTCATGTGTATGGAGATCTTTTCTTTTTTTCTAAAAAAATATGTTCACGTGCACAAAACAAAACTGTTTACCAAAAGTGCCAAGGAGTGCTGTAGGGAAGGAGTTAGGAATGCTACTCAGCATTTATTTTTGGAAAAACCATTCTATATTTAATGTTTATGTAATGCTCAGCGTCAACCACACGGGGCGTTCCAGCCACAAAATGCACCTTTTATTAAAAAGTTCAGATTGGCTGTTTGGTGATGGCCGACTTGCATTTGATCAATCAGTTTTATTCAGTTCTGCAAGCTCCTCCTCAGCTCACAAAGCTTCAAATGACCACCTTGGCTTTAGGCAGAAACTAAATGTGGTTCAGAGGAAGAAAGCACTCTTACACCCCGGAAACCAACTCAGCATCTCCGCATGGCGCAGCTGTGAGCAAACGCCTGCTATCTGGCCAATATCATCTTCCCATTAGCGTACTTGTTCCCTGGGCTATTTAAACCTAGATCAACCCACATGTATATGCAAATGTCTGGGGCATGCAAACAACTGCTAAATGTAGATCTCAATCCCTGAGAAAACTATTTGCTGGCTTGACAGTTGACAGAGTATATGAGTATATGGTGCAAAATCACACACACACACACACACACAGCATTTTCATAGTGCTATCACACACATGGACACTCATAAGCATGCTGGCCTTGTATACGAGCTTTGATTCCGACTGCGAGACATCTGAGCGTTTCCCAGACAGCCTTGAATTTATGACCCCATATACAGCATGAGGATGGGAGAGGAGGTGAAAACATGCATAGAGAGAGAGAGAGAGAGAGAGAGAGAGAGACACGTAGTGGGAGAAAATAGTCATCTTGACACCCCCCCCCCCCCTCCTTCCTCCCCCCCGTCTGTCTGTGGTAGGTTTTCTAGGCGAGACAGCTGGCCGGACTGCTTATGCAGCAATACCCTTATGTGTCAGCCCCCCCTTCCACATTCATGTTGGCTGTCTACCCCCCTCCCCCTTACTTCCCCCACACACATAAATCCCTTGTACTTCCACACACACGCACACATACGCATCCTTCACCTGCTTCAGCGCCTGCCGCCATCCGCTTCTCTCGATTCTACGACGCCCCGTCTGTCTTCCTGTTTACCTGACCCCCCCCCACACACACACACACACATGCCACCAACATTACCTCTCATCTTGCACAACTTTGTCAAGGTAACCATGACAGGTGTTTTATTATGCTTTTTGTGACGTTACGTTTGGCTATGCTGCTCTTCCATGAAGGCCTGTCCACTTGCCTTCTTGTGTGTTGTTATTTTGTCTAGGTGGGACATTGGCAAAAGTAGTTGTCTTTTGTGACAACCAGGTAGGTCAGAGGTCTTCAACAGGGGGGTCCGGGACCCCTAGGGGGTCCTCAGAAGTACTGCAGGGGGTCCTCTATATTGTTTGATCGCAAACTTATTTTCTTCCAAAAAATGGCAGAAACTATACATTAACATAACAGTGCTATAAATGGATACATCTGACAACAATGATTTTAATGGCTTAGTTAGTGGCCTGCTTTTTATACATGGCTGTAGGCCGCCCTACACATTATTGTTGGCTCTGCAACTACATATTTTATACCATATGTGATTTAGTGTTTCTATCAACCAAGGGGTCCTTGGCTGACAGACCTTGGCAGTAGGTGAACAGCGTTAAGTACAACAAAACTGATGCCTTTCTAAACACTTTAATGTAACATAATGTAGCTTCGTGTTTCAACATAACCGGCAATGGCTCAAAATAATTGCTGGAACAAAAGCACATCATGTCTCACTATTATTGCTCTTGGTCATCTCTACTTTACTCACTGGCCAAAGAATAATGCAGTATCTTTTGTGTGGATAAATGACATGGCACGTTTCAGCTGAAATCGCTGCCCTGGGCTTATGACAATTTCTTCTTCTTCTTCTTCTTTGAAGATATGAACCCAGCTCATCTCAGAGCAAGATGTGACCTTGAGTTTGGCAGTGAATATAGCTGACAAAGACCAGGGGGCAAGCGGCTCTTGGTAGTGGTGACTGTCAATTTGCATTTTGACGGACAATATCCTGTCCTTCAAGAACCTTTACATCTACCACAAACAACGGAATAATTCAAGGAAGAGTATTAATTTTCACAATCTGTATATTTTGTTTTTAATAAGTGGTCAAGAAAAAAAAAAGAACTAATGTAAAATTATAAGATGAAGCCAGATACATATTGGTGGGAATATGGTGAAAACATCTTCCTTTTCTGGAACTGGACAGTTGACAATATTTTCCTAGATGTCACCGGTCCCTGGTGAATGTGAAGTTTTGCTGACACAATAAGAGAACACGTTACTTGGGCGTTATGCATTCTCCAAGCCTATATATCTTTATATAATAGCTAGCTTGACTCATAGGCGTGTGTTTGTTTACATACTAATATCAGAGCCATACAGAACTGTTTCTGTATAAATGTAATTTTGATATGCCTGTACCGTATCTCCTGGTGTGTGTGTGTGTGTGAGAGAGAGAGAGCATGTCATTGCAGTTATCTCACAAGGACATTTGGCTAGTGTTACACATAGGCTCAAACGACGCCTGGCGATGGATGATCTACAGAGGCGTGTGCACCATCTGTCGCGCTACATAGTGTTTTGCTGTCCTACAACCAAACATATTTTTTCCTATTCTTTGTTTTGTTTGGATTTGTATTTGTTTGCCAATCTCATCCTGGTAAACAAGCCAACTCCCAGGTAACTTATGTGTTATTTTTTGCCTCTCACCCTCTCTTCATTGAGGTGTGAAGACGTCACTATGGCTGGGGAATTTTTAATGAATGCAGCATCGGATAATACAGTCTTACCCAGGGGAGTGCTTATTTGGAAATAATTATCTTATGGTTCACAGAGAGAGAGAGAGAGAGAGAGAGAGAGAGAGAGAGAAAGAGAGAGAGAAGAAGAATAAGATAGTGAAAGATGGGTAAAGAAGATGTGAGAAGTATGAAACAGAAGAAGAAAGAGAGAGAAAGTGTAGAGGAAAAAAAAAGGCATCATCTGCCTGGAAGTGTTTGCCACAACGGAGACAAATGCGTGTGGGGAAAACGATGCGTTCAGGTGCCCTGATAATATCGGCCAACTTTCTGTTACAAGATTAAAATGACTTGCATTATATACTGCAGCTGGTGTAATTTTCTATTTTTCATGGTTGTGAAAAATGTAGAATTTAAGAATTGCACTCAAGACATGAGTTGGAATATTAATTGAATTGGCAAACGGCTGTCAAAATGGAATTTTACACTTTAAATTACATTAATGAGAAATATTAGAATATGAAATAAAAAAAGACAAAGTATGTTTAGTAATTAATTACTGAATATACCAGGAAACTGACATGACAGGACGAAGAATTTGTACATTTTAAACTAGGTTTTCCTTTTTTCCATTAGAATTGTTTATATTGCTACAGTATGTTCTGATTGGGTTTCATTAGCTTGAGTCATTAGCATTCAGTTGGGATTTTCAGTTTCTTTGTCGAAACTGTGAAACTCTTTTTACTGACACTGATATTTTAGAGTTGTTCAGTAAAATGAACGCAGATTTTTTGAGTCAGTCCATTCATTCTGTCAGTCTGTTCATTTCTGCCTTAGCACGCTTATTGTTCGGCTCCTTATACTAGCTTTGGTGTTATTCATGGAAATGTAATGTTTATTTACAAAAACATTTTCTATACCATGTTCTAAGCACACACAAACATACAGGCAGTCATGATGTACTTTAAAGTGTATGACACAGATGTCATACACTTCTTTAAAGTAGATCACGACAATATTAAACTGGAACTTGACTTAACAAGATGCTAACATGAGAGGAACCATTGCCAAAATAAAGAATTGCGGGATTAACCGGAAAACACCACAGTCGAGTGTTGGAAATGGAGTTTAAATGTGTTTCTACAGTATCTCCTGCTGGCCATCGCATTGCCTCTTTGCTAGGCTGTTTATTACATTTCTTGTGCGTGTAACACACTCTACTAATGCATTGCCTTATCTATTGTCGGGAAACAAAAAAGACAAATATAGCCATGCAGGCCATGTGTAGCTTTTGCTGTGGATGTGTGAAGTAAAGTAAAGTTCCAGTAGCACACAGCTGTATATACATTCATGCAAAAACACTCTAAAACATCTGGGATGTATTCACATCCTCGGTTCCCTGAGCAGGGACCAGATCTATTACTTATGGTACATGATCATGTGATCATGGTAATCCAATTGAAAAAAAACTCTACAATCACGCAGAATGGCTGAGAGGTCAAAGCTGCGCACTTGACCCACCCCGTGGGGCATAAATAGCAGCGTGCCCTCTCAACCTCCTCTTCTCTTGCTTCGCGTCCGCTTAGCAAGGAATCCTTTCGAATCAAACTACCGTAAATATATGCACCCACGAGAATTTGTACTTGTGCTTTAGAGTTCGTGTGTATCTTCTGGTCTCCTAACAGGTGACGCCATGTCGCCGAGACGATACCCGGAGTGTGGCCACTCCCGTGTCAAAGGAGACCGCCATTTGAGTTGCGCACGTTGCCTAGGAAGGCCCCACGCCGAGGCTGCCCTCTTTGAGGATGAGGTGGCGTGCAGCTCCTGTTCGCAAATGTCTCTGGGGACGAAGGAGGCTCCAAATGATCCCAGAGGAGGTGGAGGAAGACTTCTCCATGTCGGACTCGGAATTTCTGCCTATAGCTAGCTCGGTGGCTGGTGTGGGCCCTGTTTCCCCACCCGGAGCTAGCACCTCACCTCGTAACACAGTAGCTTCATATGCGGCTAAGCACATTAGCACAGAGCTACGTGATGTAGCCCAGCGTGCTAAGATGGGACTTCAGTAGGAGTGCAATATCGTGTTTCATTACGCATTCACCATACATTTTGAGGGACACTGTTTCACTCATTGTAGGATTGCTACGCTACTATGAGACACTAAGAGATTGAAATTCCCTGAAACAGCAGGGAATTTCCAAAACTGTTAAGGAAAAATATTATGACTTGGGTGCAGCATATTAAATCTGGCAGATAATTATAATATATATAATTATTAAGGTATTTAACCATAACATGCATTCACTTATTCACTTAACAATACGTATCTTATGGCAGGAGTGGGCGAACTGGAGCCAAATGTGAATGCTAACAAGACCTGCAAACAGCCAGAATTGTTTCCTATCAAATTCCTATATATGTTTAACACCTAATATGGTCATTGAGTTCTCTAGTTACTCATTGTACATGTCAATCAAAATACCTCTCCTGTCAAGTAGGCGGATCTTGATGCAGTTAGCCAGCGCTGTGTCCCAGACTTTATGCAATAAAG
Organism: Amblyopsis rosae; assembly: GCA_025399935.1. Taxonomy (NCBI): domain Eukaryota; kingdom Metazoa; phylum Chordata; class Actinopteri; order Percopsiformes; family Amblyopsidae; genus Amblyopsis; species Amblyopsis rosae. Next base: position 968 of record JAODTR010036405.1, on the reverse strand, counting down.
GCTGGCTCTGCGAGACTAGGATGGAGGGCATCTGCCAGGCCGAGGAGAACTCCCAGGGTGACTCGGAATGCTCTGACAAACGGCCCAGGCTTACAAGCGAACATCGTTCCTTCTCAGTTAGAGCTTGCATTGAGCTGGGACGCTTTGCTAAATGGAGAGAGGGTCGAGACAATCTGGTCAGCTCAGTGATCAGAATCCGCAAATAAAATGAAACGACAAAAAATAAACGTGGACCGTGCAAGTCCCATGTGAAATTAAATAAAGATTTAGCAGAAAAGATGAGAGCTCAAGAAAAAAATAAAAATAAAATAAACATGCCACCCCCGTCCAGGATATATTTTCTAAAATCTTGTGAGCACTAGTCCATTCAGCCTCTATTGTATTGGGCTGAGGATGCAGAAAATGAACATATACAGTATTGTGCCTGGTCATGATATATATGCACTTAGTTAGGCATTTTTCACACTCTTACAATGAGCATAGTGTAGTGACAGATCAGTAAGAACACAATACGTACGTCTAATCTGTGAGTATCTTTAACATGACACCAACTACAATAAAGCACTAACAAGTATTTGCAAGGGTACAGCCTTTATTTGCTCCCCAGCCCGTCAGGGAAATCTGGTTGATAACTTCAGGATGGGACTCCTGAAAGCTCAGAGTCAGCACCAACGTGTACCTCCAAAAATGCAGGCTAATGCAAATACAGCTATAGAGTACCTAACAGAAGGGAAGGTGAATGAGTTACTTTTTAAGTGTAATCTGTTATAAATACCAGACTACAATTATAATCAGTAAATACATTTTTGGATTACCTAAATGTAATAACATAATCTGATTACTTTCCATTATGTTTAGATTACTTCATGCTTAAACATTGTTCCAGTGACAGCTCCTGCTCCAAAAATTTGGGAGGGCAATTGTTTTGGTGACCCATTCAATAGCCTAGGTAAATTAAAGGTATCTAA
>JAODTR010036385.1:0-20661 GCA_025399935.1 Amblyopsis rosae | reverse complement strand
CCTTGCTGAAGCTGCTGCCCCCGCGACCCGACTCCGGATAAGCGGATGAAGATGGATGGATGGATGGATGGATGGAAATGTATATTTGCCCTCCTGTAAATGTCACTTACGATAGATAAAGATATTCATTTGAAACAGAAAACAGGCTGATGTTTACTGGATGTTTGGCATTAGTTGTAATTCATGTAAATTATAATAAGGGGGAAAACTTTACTTAAGTCAAACTAGAGAAAAAAATCTGATTTGAGTGCGTATGTGCATGAACAATATGCATGTATGTATGTATGTACGTACGTAATGTATACGTATAGATTATGTATGTATAGTAAGTTGCTTTTGGATAAAAGCTATATATGTATATAGTAGTGTTTCATTTAAAACATACGTAAGTGCCAGGGCATTGGCACTTACTGCAGGGCAGACAAATATCTATTAAGAGAAAGTAGTATACAATACTCAGCACAATGCGCACCTCATTTCTGGATTTTGAGCATTCACTTGGAGCCTGCAGACACAACAGACAGAAGCTAAATGTTACTACTGGGACGAGAGGTTCAAAACATCACTTATTGCTCCTTTAAATGCATTAATAAATACATGACTGTCTCCTCCTGCTAAGAGCGGTCCTCACCAGCAGGATGGGTTGGATGGAACAGATGCGGTTGTCTAGGGAACCCCAGTCGGCACAGTTGCTATAGAATCCTTTCTCCAGGATATACTGGTTCCCAGAGAAATCCACATGCGAGTAGGCAACCCATCTGGAACAAAAGACAACAGTTAAATCACTCTAAAGTGGATGTGCTAATTAGACAGTAAAACACAAACATCCGTCCATCTTCATCCACTTATCCAGAGTCGGGTCGCGGAGGCAGCAGCTCCAGCAGGGGACCTCAAACCTCCCTTTCCCGAGCCACATTATCCAGCTCTGACTGGGGGATCCCGAGGCGTTCCCAGGCCAGTGTGGAGATATAATCTCTCCACCTGGTCCTGGGTCTTCCCCGAGGCCTCCTCCCAGCTGGACATGCCTGGAACACCTCCCAAGGGAGGCGCTCAGGGGGAATCCTTACCAGATGCCCGTACCATCTCAACTTGCTCCTTTCGACGCATATGAGCAGCGGCTCTACTCAGAGTTCCTCACGGACAGCCAAGCTTCTCAGCCTATCTCTAAGGGAGAGGCCAGACACCCTCCTGAGAGAACCCATTTGGCCGCACACAAACACAAACATTGCGTATTAAACTGTGGACACTAGGGATGCGTCTTCGAGAGCGAGGATCGAAGAATCCTCAATGTTTCAGTAGATATGTATTATTTGGTCGGAATGGTGCTTTGCATCGTTGTGACCAGAAAATATTTTCGCAATATTTTCTGATAAGTTTATCCGAACCCGCCCGGCCCGCGCATCACTGGTGGACATGGCAAAAACCCCACAAACTAGGTTGGCACTCACGCTCCATTCAGCACATGGATGGACTGTGTGTTTGTTTTAAAGTCAAACAGCTCCACATCCGCAATGGCCTCCGCCACCTCGAACGTGTTCTCTTCCATGTCCCCCTCTTCTTGCGGCTGTTCGTGCATCACCAGCATGTGGTCAGACAGTTCCTAGAGCATGGCGAATGTAAAGGTCAGGGGTCAATTCAAACAAATCCCGCCACGATGTTCCATACATGTCGTATTCATAGCATTTGATAACATCAGCATTAATGTCATTTTGAGGCTATAATCTTTAAGATAGGCTTTGGCTTTAAATTGATATCCAACTACTATCTTACTAGTGGTAATCTCCATAGGCAAACTCTAATGTTTGAGATTGTAGCTTTTGTAAGAAAACGATAGCGCTAACCGCTATTTACAATAGCGGTTGCCAGTTTCTTACGGCATGCTTTATGAAAAAGAAGTGACATTTGTCTAATTAGGTGAATGAGTCAAATACAGCAAACCACTAACCGCTCGTATGACCCTGACAGAGCGCAGCTCAGAGTCACAGCCTCCCCAAACCCTCCAGTCGTGGTACTCTCCCTCCTCCAGAAGGTACTGGTAGCCTCGGAAGCCTTCCTTCTCATAGCCAACCCAGCTAAGGAAAGAGGGACATGCAGGGTTGTAAAATGAACACACACAGAGCCACTTTAACTTTATACCTTACTTTAAGTGTCAATTAGGTCGTCATTTGTTCAATTAAAAAACAAATCACTTGTATTGTATCTCATTTACAGTGTATGTGGTTTTATGCTAGAAATAATTGGTTAGCTGTAGGAATGCTTACAGACCAACATACATGTGAGCTGTAGTCTGGCTATGTTAGCTAGTTGGCGACTATAACCCTCCCAGTAAGGTACTTACACTCCTCCCAGTACTTTGAGAGAGGCAACGTTGTGCATGAAGGTTTTTTGCTGCTTGTCAGTTCTGGTCATAAAGTCCCTCATGGTGGAGTAGATGGTCCGAGATTTCCCGCTGAAGTATGGCTTATCATAGATCACCATCTAAATCCCCATATAGCAAGTTTAATTTAGCAGTCTGCCACTAGAGTTTGCTTAATGCGCAAAATACTCCTGTCAGATTTGTTTTACTTCAACAGCCATAACGCTGAATGTACATTTGCAGCATTTAGCTGAGGCGTTGGACAGCGACTTACAGTTTGTGTGAACAGCTGAAATGCTCATACACTAGCAAATGTTCTATAAGAATACCACTCTTATAGAACATGAATACTTTGACAGTACATCAGAATGTCATTATAGCTAACGCACATCATTTAATCCTCAAAACGAGTTGCTAACAGCCAAAATATATGAATATCAGATTCAACGCGGCAGGAAATATTTGTATTTCCAGCAGCAGAATCAGTAAGTGCTTACCTTGGGCTCATTTGGGTTTTCCACTCTTGGTTCACCCTGTAGTGGGAAATATTTGCTCAGTTGTCATTACAACAGTGGTACATCCAATGTTTGCCCTGCTTTATTATGCACAGAGAACGTGTGACAGTCAACAGTCAGGTGTGCGCTCAAAAATGAAGATACAATTTAAACTGTTTTTTTGCGATGCTGGTTTCAACCACAAGGGCAACACTAGTCACAACCTTCTACCGTGATTAGAGGCAAAACACCACTTCTAAAAAGGGGTTGCCCTTCAAGAGTCATTTCCCACAACACAAACCTAATAATCTGCAGAGATGATCTTGAGAGGATCACGTGTGACAGATATACACTGTGCAGCTGGATTCATCTGATTCTGGGTCAATTGACTGTTGTGATGGTAACATGGAGATGACTCACTATTTTGAGTGGATGCAGGGAGCCCACATAGGGCTTTTCCACCCCCCAGGCAGCGGGGTTGCTGAAGCCCCCGACCTCCAGGATACGTGGCACGCCCTGGAAGAAGGGCTCCGCGTACACAAGCCATCTAGTGGAGAGAGGAAGGAATCACATACTGTACGACTGCAACCACTTTACCAGTACCGTACACCGTACAGCACTAACAATGTAACCTGAAGCGAAGCTACGTTAGCGTAGCACGTTATAGTCTTTAAGAACCGCCATTGTTGCTTTCGCTGTTGTAATACCTAAACTTGATACCTAAAGGCAGAAATACCTAAAGAAGGGATTCATAGCAAGCATGGGGAAGATATGGTGTCTATTTTTTGCTAAACTGTACATGTATCACACATACATACACACACACACAGGCTTTACATAGGCCAAGATAACAACTACATAAACAGCCATAAGGTAACTCACAGTCCAGCGTTGACTATGACGGAGTTGGCTTTGATGGGGAAGCCATATATCCTCGCGTCTTCTGAGGTGTCCCTGAATATGACTTTCTTACCCTCGGCATTCTCCTCTGGAAACAGGCTAATCTCTGGTACACTGTAGTCCTGAATGAGGAGAAAAACAAGGAACATATGTTTCAAGGAAATCACCTTTTTGGTGAGTTAAGAGGATTTATTTTGTCTATGTTGACACATTCAGAAGAGATAGGAAACTGAGGTTCAGGTCAAAATTTGACAAAATTCCCTTTAATAAGAACTTTACCATAAATGTTTAAGAAATATAATTTATATAATATTGATATATTTTGCCCTGGTATTAATATATATTTCTAAGTTTCACAATAAACAATTTACAATTTACTTTTTAACCACTAGAGGGTGGTACATAGCAACACATCACACAGCATAAATACAAAATTACAGGAGAATAAATTATAGTTCTTAATAGTTATAATTCTTAACTAATGCACAAGTACCCTGTCCACACATTTGTTTGTGAAAACATTAACATTCAATAAACCATGACACACAACACTGGGTAGCTAGCTAGCATCATTTAATCATTTTGATACAGAACCTTAACTAGCCATGTTGAAATCACGCTGGCCTCAATATAATGAATTAGCTCCTACATATCGGCACCTGCAGTGTTTCATGGCAACCACAGCCACAACTAAAAAGAGTCAGTCCTAATCTTACCCTGACGGCTCTCCGGACAGATCCAATGATGAACCGCCGGGCCGGGCTGCTCTGCTCTGCTGACCCATTGGTTTGCTCTATGTCCTGTAGACCGCTCTCGCTCTCGACGTCCTGCTGCTCACTGTTCTGAAGCAGATGCTGTTCGTCTTCTGGAGGACTGAAGGGATACGTGAGCTCGATGTCTCCTTCATCCAGGGCAATCTTCTCCCCTTTGAAGTTGGGCTTCTCGTACAACACCCACCTATGCAGGGTAAAGGAGGGCAACAGAAAGGCTCACTACAATCTGTCGATCAAACCTTTACTGTCCTTGGGATGTTAATCCTGCTGGCAGGTAAAGCGGAATACAGGGTTCACCAAATCGAAGTCAAATGACAATCCCATTGACATTTCACTGACTAAACACCTGCATTTCCATGACCTACAATGATCGGGGAAGATAATCCACCAGAATGATATCTGTGTAAAAAATAAGTAAGCATTGATGATACAAATACAAACATAAAAATGTATATGCTGTGCATTTTGCATAGGTTCTACTAGTATAAACATGCATAGCAATAGTTTGATGATATGGGGATGGTGAAAAATCCATGATGTTCCATGACCAGTGGGAACTCCGATAATAAGAAACAGTAATCCACAATACACAATACTGGAGAGACATGTGCTCTCATAAACCTAAGCCTCACACCGCTCTACTACTCCTCATATATAGCGCTCATGGGCTAGAAATGTTCTCTTTTCCCACCCTTCCATACACACACACACACACACACACACTTTGGCACGGACATCTGCTGTTCTGAGGGTGTTATAATGCTATCAAGGAGCGTATGTTTAGGTACAAGATCATAGGATTCAATTAAATTATGCCAACAAGTTGTCATGGACCTGTAGCGTCTGCGGCAAACACTATACAGTACAACTCTGCAAGTCCCCTATCTGTCTCTTCTGTTCCTGTAATCCACTGTGACACACAGTGAGCAAACTGAGTTCATGTCATGTCAGCGTTTGGTGATCTTCACTCTGTAATTTGATACAGTCACTGCTGTCACTTATTAAAGGCAGGGGTAGTCGTTCTTGCTAACTTTAGGCTCAAATTAAAATGGTATCGCTCCGCGGTCCTCTGCATCACACATCGAAATGCATTGTGAAGCCAAGCGTAGTGCTATGACTTTGTTTATACGAGCGGTGTTCGCCACTTTGACATTTGACTATTTATGGAGCCAGGGCTGTGTAAAAGTATATTATTATGTTTTCAACCCGCACAGAGAATGCTAGAATAGCAAAATACAAGGAGGCATTTGTTGAATTTGACAGAAAGTGTATAGATTACATTTAGCTTGCAATAGCTGAATGAGCCTTTAACAAATGTGCAGCTCAATAAACATCAATTAAAACAGGTTGAAAATTATAATTTACCTGAATTTACAACTGAATATATTAAAATCAAATGTCTTACTATTCCCACAACTTCTGTACTCACTATGTAGACACAAATCTTGTGGGGATTACTTCTGTGGGTAGCAGTGCAGAATGTGTTGAAGGAGTTCACGGTGCAATGATCACAAATAGGTTATGAAAGGCATAACCTGGTTATTGTACAGGCCAGGGCAGTACAAGAATGAGGGTTGGGTTCACAATGTTGGCTGTAGTAGCAGACACGCGTCTGAATGGAAAAAAACAACATGACGGCGCTGTGTGTGGGGTGTGTGTGTTTGCGTGCGCGCATGCATTCGCCTGTATTTGCGCAGTTGTGCTGTGAGGAAATATGCTTAAGAATGCTTATGATATCTCGGGGAATCAAGCGTGTGTGTGTTTGCAGCCACCACCACTCACCCTCCTCTGACCACTCGAATGGAAATGGTTTCTTGCAGTTGCCAGGGTGTTGCGTCGATGACGTCACCGCGGACCTCGATCCGTTGGCCGCACATCCCCGGCCGGTCGAAGATGAACATCTAGACGAAATATGAACAGGCAGTGTTAGCACTGAGGAAAACACACGCAGGCCTCCACTACATATTCTGGAACATGACTGCAGGTTGAAGAGGAGGGAAATTCCTCCGCAGGGCAATTTAGTTATTTAAAATGCGTAGCTGTAAAACGTGTAACCGCATGGGGGCATTTTACGTTGTTATTTAGGGTATTCCTGGAATGTAAACTGAAATATTAGTAGAATATTAATTTTCATGTAAAAAAACATGCGTAATAAAAAGATTACATTCTTCTGAATAAAAACCTGAATATTTTGTGCATGCAAATGTGTACGCTGTAGCAGCCATTTGCCAAAATCCCAAATTAAAAAGAAAAGGTGAAAATGGTGCAAGCCTAGGAGATCCGTAGGGGGATTAGCCAAACCGTAGCATGCAATCTTGCACACCAAAACAGCCAAGGTTTTTGCAATGCTAGTGTCAACCATTAAGGGCAATTGTTTTAGGACTATGAATTTTAATATAACTTCAATTCATTTAATTGGCCTACCCCCATTCACACGTGGTACCATACAGTGTCTAGGTTTGTTAATAAATACCCACTTTATAGCCAGAGGCGTTAAATATTTATTACAAATATTTGGCCTACAATGACGCAGTGGGTAGAGCGGGGCAACCTGGCAATCCAGAAGTTGCTGGTTCGAACCCCGCTAACTCCTCAACAAGTGTCGAGGTGTCCCTGAGCAAGACATCGAACCCTATCTGCCCCCGGTGGATAGGTAGTGTCTTGCATGGCAGCAATCACCATCGGTGTATGAATGTGTGTGAATGGGTGAATGTGAGGCAAAACTCAACATCGCTTAGAGTAGCCGGAAGGTTGGAACAGCACTACATAAATGCAGTACCATTTATAAATAAACAACACTGGTAATAAATGCAGGGCTTCCCAAAGTCTCAATGCCACATTCATGTCGTTTTGGATGAAAGATCGTTTCAAGTCCAAACGCTCCTCTTTCCTGTCAAATCTCCTCTAGACATCTGATGTATGAGTACAAGTAGGTCTACAGGTCTCGCAGAGATATGGCTGCAATGTAGACACCCATGTATATTTCTTTTTATAACATTAGATTAGGAAAAGTCTGAAAAAATCACTTTCAATGCGATTAATTTTACAAATTTGTGATTTGTAAATTAGCAAATTAAAACTTGCAAACTTGGCCAGATGTAGAAGAAAAAAACATGTTGAAGCCTGGAACAGAACTCTCAACTCTAATCTCAACTCTAGGACATATTCTGAATCCTCTCCACATCCATACACTGACAAATGAAGTAGAGTCAGGGCCTGCATGCAGGGGCAGGTCTGACATATAAATGTAATAACATGACCACCATCCAGGCTAAGAGAGTTATAGCAGGTACAGTATCTACGCCAAGGTTTTTCTTCTAATCTGTGTGTAGTAGAAGTATAACCTAAATGTTTTATCAGTGCATCCACATAACTGGTTAATGGTTTGGCCATTATAAAGCATATGATTGGCTCTTTGGGGGTTAGGGGAGGTATATGCGCATCCAACTATCCATATTTCTCCCATAGAGGTCCATGCAGAATCCTTTTTAAGTGGTATCTGTCTCTTCTACACAATGTCTCTGGGTTTATCACCCAACACAATACTACAGATGTCACACATTTTGAGGGTGCATGCAAATGGTATGGTTGTAGGAGTATCCATCAGAGACCATTGCCTGTGAATTACCAGCTGGTGTCCTGCATCCAAACCCCCCCCCCAACCCCCAAAATGCATATCTGCAGCCCTGTGTGAAACAGACATAATTCAGTGCCTAATAATATATAATGCTTCAAAATAATTCTGTAAGCTACAATTAAGAGTGGGCTTTTACTATGTCCAGTCAAGGTACACCTGTACAGTAATCATGCTGTTTAATCAGCATCTTTATATACCACATCTTGGTAAAGTTAAGGTGAAACACTCACTAAAATAGATTTAAACAAAAATATGAGCAATCAACATTTAGGTATGTGCCAGTATTAGATCTTTGATTTTAACTAATGATAAGTGAAAACAAGTGTCACTCTGCATTTAAGTCTCTATTCTACACATTTTTTTACTACTACTACTAATAATAATAATACTACATTTGATTTAAAAGGCGCCTTTCAAGTACACAATAAAAACATAGCTACAGTACAGTTTCAAACAGTCAAAAATAGTCAACTAAGTGTGTTATATCACTAGTACACCTGTATCACAAGTGGGTTGGTGTTTGCTAAAATTACTAAGTGATTCAGGTTATATGCAAATTAATTGGTGTATGCAAATTAATGGTCTTGTGACATGGCCCTATAGCCACACCTTCCCCAATATATATTTTTAACTCGACTTAAACCTGCCTGAGCCTGAGACTTGATATAATTGGTAGGTTTATGTATATTGATACTGTAGGTTCCAGAAATGCTCCTAACAGCTTTGATTGTGTTAAGGAGAGTATTTAGTTACATTTATTATTTATTATTATTAACCAATAAATGTGAGATTAAGATGTAAAGTAAGTAAGTAAAATGTATTTGTATTTTGCACCTTTCACAGACAGCAGTCACAAAGTGCTTCAAAGTATTATCCATTGTCAACAGCAAAGAAACATAGATAAATTGCAGTATAACATGGAAAGGTTGCAGTAAATATTAAAATACTACATAGAACAAGGACATTTAATAAAAAAGAAACAGAAGGTAGATACAGAACTACAAGGTACCATGTATTACTTCTAGGGATGGCGCTATCCAGTTTTTTCAGTCCCGATACCGATACAGATACCGGCACTTTGGGTATAGGCCGATACAGAGTATTGATCCGTTTCCAGTGATAAATTAAGTTTAAATTTACGTTGCAAAGTAGATGACAGCTATTTTAGGACTTGGATGCATTTTAGAAACCTGCTTCTGTTAGTGTGGCCTGGGTAGGTTAGACATGGCTGATGCCTGACAGTACACCTACGCGTGTAAATTCATTTAATTGGATCCCCATGGATCGGTTAAAATTGTCCAATTGTCACTGATACCGATCCAGCTATTTAAATCAGTATCGGACCGATTTCCGACCTCAGTATCATATCGGTGCCATTCCTAATTACTATAGTGCATTTTCCTTGAGACTCACCTTTCCCGGTCGAGGGTTGAGTTTTCCATGTTCTTTCTCCTTGGTGAGCTAAGGCACAAAAGAGAATAGACAAAAGGGTTGGGTAAATTGTGTCCAAGAAAATGTTCCAGAGGACATTACAGTATCTCATCCTTAAAGTATACAACAAGATAGAGTAAGCCTTTTAAATTATTTTTACAAATTAAATTTTTTCGTTTTTAAAGGATTTACATGAATGGATTAAGGTTTTTTGATCGCCACTGTCAATGCAACTACTAGACCAGAAATACAAAAGGATATTCCGCACACTACTGTTAAATATCATATCTATCAGGTATTCCCCTATATAGTACAGTATCTACTGTATCTGATAAAATCCCTGAGATATGATTCACTGCTGACAATCCAAACTTTTTTTTTTTTTTTTTGTTTTAAGTCCCGTTGTTCAACAGGTTCACCCGCCTCCGTTTCGACACAAGCTCTTTGACAGGTCAGACCACTTGGCCTGTGGTGCACACACACACACACACATGTGCACACACAGAATATTTGTTAGAATCGATGTTTGCATGTTCATCCCAGCATGTGGAAGTATTATACTATGTACACTGATTTACCTAAAGGCTAGAGTGTGTGTGCGTGCGCACGCGTGCGGCCTCAGGTATCTGTTAGCTCGCATGAAGGTAGCTTCAGGCTCACATTACCTTACAATCCAAACAGAACCAGTCTGAAAATCAGTAGCGGTCCAGTCCTAGCTACTGTATGTAAAATCACCATGGAGATATGATGATCTACTGTATCTGATGTGTTTAACAAGAAGCCATTTAATAGAGCAGGGTGACCTCTCTATATTCAAAGAACACAGTTAAACGTTTTAAGTGAAAAGTAACTATAAGGCTTAAGACTGTAGGCATTGTTTAGCTATTGGCCTAGTTAATGTACAATATGACCCCTTATTTGAGGCACCTCACATTTCTTATTTGCTTTAATATGGATTATTAATGTTATCAAAAGAGATATAAGATTAGACAATATCATTTATATCGATATAGTTATATTATGCGTTTATTCATAACTTTTTCGATTTGTTCGTCTCTCCCTCCATGCCTGCATTTGGCCTGAGGAGTGAAGTCAGGAGCGAGTGACCACCAGAGAAAGCTCACATATGTAAATTAATGTGGCTATAAATTTTAAATGTCAAATTTCCATCGGGTTTCCTGTTTTTTCTCTATGACTGAAGGATTTAGCCCACTTTATAGAAAATACCGATATATATCATGTATCAGTATTCAACCTAAATATATCTGGATATTATTTAATGGTCCATAGCGCCCAGCCCTAGTTCATTGTGCACAATATGTATCTATCAGGCACCTCACCCCCTACCACAGCCAACTAAAACAACTATAGAACGTTGCTCAATAGTTTAAGAGAGACAGAAAAATCCAGTGGTTTCTGTCTGGTGGTGAAACCTGATTCATACAGGTGAGGGACTAACAGGTCTTAACATTGTCATTATCTCTCTGAATGAGATAGGCCGACCATTGTTACAGCCTTTACATTTTCTACAGAGGATTTACGCAGAGCTCGTTCTCTAAGAAGTAGGTCTTAATGGAACAGTGATTGGCATTTGTCCAACAGTCGCCAACGGCAATCCATTTACAGTACTTATGATGAATGTGCTAGCACAAGACTGGCTGAAAATTACATAATTATGAGTTAGCTCAACTAAACCAACTCCATCAATGCAAAAAACTTAAAAAAATGAGCAAAATAAAAATATTTAGTTTGTTTGATTTTTGTTTAATGTGTGTAAACCCCATTGTGGCTTACACGCATTAAACAACAATGTGGTTTACACACTGTGTAGTTTTAAAGGTCCTGATGTATCAATACACCTACAAAGCAGTTGACAAAAAGGATGCCAGGGGTCACCAGATATGCCTCTGTAGTCCACATTCATGAATTAGTTACCATTAAGTTAATTAATTAGCCAGTGTTAAAAAAACGCTGAGGTCACCACCAATGTGACAACGGTGCCTTGAACGTACGCCACAGTAGTGCTATATTATGTGTATTATCTGTGACTATGTGACACAGAGAACAAAGTTAATTCATTTGTTTTCTCTCCTTAGATTTTGAGTTTCTGTTTACATCGCTCCTTAAAAAGTGATATTATAAAATGGATCATTATACGTTTCTGTAGTAGAAGTATTTTCAAAACCTCCAGTTCAGTCAGGAGTCCACTACAATCAAATCTATTTATATTTGGAGGTATTAATCTGTTCTGGGAGCTTCTTGCCCTTCCATGCGTGTATGGAAAACCAAAGGGAGCTCAGGGAGAGCGGCAAAAAGACCCCCCATAGGGTACAGAACAGAGCAAGAATCAATTACCACAGCGTGCCATTGAGTAAGTCAGACACGGCACGAAAGGGGGAGGTGGGGAGGTGGGGGCGGATTGCAAAAATGCTCAGCGCCCTGACCAGTTCGGCCAAGCGTACGCTTAGTCCTGATCTGCTGAGAGGTCTGGTCAGTGGTCACTGAGATCAGCTGGCAGTAAGCTGACCAGCTGACCATTCAGATTACCTATGCATGGCCGGGCGTGACTTCATGGCTTGCCCGAACAAACGCTAGGCTTTATTTCTGCATGGCATTCTTCTTTTGGCGTACGCGTCACATCTGAGCATACAGTACTTTCAAACACAAGCTGCCCTAGCGTTGCGTTTGAATACCAATCCAAGGCACACTTCATCTCTCCCCAACCCCGCTTTATTACCCCGCCCCACACCCTTCCGGCACAGAACATCCAGTCTCAGCAAATACCAGCACAGGCACGCAGCACACGTGCACGGAGACCAGAACACATTAACAGCGGGAGAAAGCCTGCACCTCCCCCCCCCCGACCCCCCCTCACTGTCTAATACACGCAGGAGAACATGATAGGGGGTGTGGCATGCCCGCTGCAGGACCAGACATAGCGGAGCTGGGCGAGGCGGGGAGTCAACAGAGAAGAGCGTCTGGAGAGTCACCGATGGCTAATCAGTTCAGATCACCCTCAGACACAAGGTCCATTATGGCAGTGGTCCTCAACGTTGGAGTCACGAGACACAGCGGAGGGGGGCGCAAGATGAGCATTTTTAAATGATTAGTAATTGCATATTTTAGCCATATTTGTTAGTTGTAATACAGTTTACATTACTTGGATGTATTCTGCTACTGTACTAGCCTATATTAAAATACTATCAAATCATATTTTGGCTGTTATGCTAAATTCTACCACCTATGGGAATAGCGGGGGTCGCGAATCTCTGGCACTGTTGTTTTGGGGGTCGTGAGCTGAAAGGTTTGGGAATACCTGCACACAAACAAAATACAACACATACAGTAAAGATAAAACACATTTCCACTTCTTACAAAAGACAATTATGCATTTGAGCTTGTCAGTTTCTTATTCCATTAAAAAATAAACTCTCACGTATAGGTTGGGTCGTGACATCCATCAAGCATCTACAAAAATACTAAGTTCAAGTGCAGTGTAGGTCTATGCCATCGTATAACAACTTCAAGCAGACCGAACATTAACCACAGCCGGGTCATTAATACGAAAGCAAAATGTGTATTAAATATAGTATATATTTCGGAATACAAAACTCTAAGAGTGAGCAAGAGGGAGTGAGAGAGAAAAAGAGAGATGCCTATAGCGAGCATTTGTATTACCTTAAAACACACGCCATGTGGATGTACGACCGTGATCTTTGAGTGACAGATAATCCATCGAATAGGCTACAGTTTCCCAGGTTTCAGAAAATGTTAAGAACTGCATTTTCATAAAGTTTCGCTAATTTAATTGAACGTTTAACTGAGATGTTGATGGGATTTCATGAACGTATTGTTTGACGGACAAAATGGCAGATAGGACCACACCTGACTTCTGTTTGGTCAGACTGCATGTCCAAAACTATGGCGATGCTGAGTTGTTTTGAACCGGACTACCTACTAGAGTCTAGACTATTCAAAATCACTGGCGGTGCCTGAAACGTTATCCCAGTAATTTGTAGGAACTACTGTATGTGTGAATGAAATATATTCTTTTAGTCAACCGTGACCAAAAATGTGCATATTTTGCTAGGTTGTACACCCATTTTTTAATATTTTTGAGGGACATTTTCCCCTGGTGAAGCATGCCCTGAGAACCCCCTATAAAAAGCTTAGCCCCTCCTATTAATGAATGTCTGGTGATGTCCCTGGTGCAGTCACAACTGATATAAAATAGTGTGTTTCTCTATGGATCTTTTATAGCTTTCAGTTGATAACAAGCGAGACTATTTGCATTGGCAGGGTCATATGAAGAAAGGACACATGGCTGTGACTGAGTACAGGCAAACAAGAAGAGAACAACTGCAAGAACTACTGTAAAACATAGCCATGGAAATAACAGAGGTACGCCAACCCAGAGCCATGGAAATAACAGAGTTACGCCAACGGAAGTTCGAAATTGTCAACGTCGCACGGAGAGGCAAAACCTATGACAAAATAGTTCCAGGAAGTGCTTGGTGGGCAGTTTGAATATATATATATATACATACGTACACACACACACAGATATATAACTACATTTACCGATTTACAATTAAAATAAAATGTACAGGGTACTTTTAGTATTTAGGATAACTTCCGGGAACTATTTTGAGGCTCCACGATTTGCAATTGCTGTAAAAAAACGGTTCATTGGAGTGAAAGGAAATTACATAACTCTGTTATTTCCCTGGCTCTGCTGTAAAAGCCAGCTGTAATTCTATATTGTAGACAGCTTTGTGCATGAACGTGTTGTTAAGAAGAAAGAGCATGTTCATTTGTGCAAATCTTATTTTTGGTGAACGTGAATTTGAGCGTCATTCAGGTTTGCATGATGTTTTGAATCATCGTCAGCTCTCCCTGTCAAGCTCCAGGCCCAGAGCCATCTTTGAGGCTCTGGGCTAAAACCCTCCTCAGTAATGTGATGCTGTGTGTCTTATTTATCCCTAGAGCAACTGACATTATTGTCGTTGTCACTGGCGACTAGTGGCCACACTGTCCTCACAAGTTACTTCCTGGACTACGTTACCCATGATGCCTTGCACGATGAATACAAACCCATAACCTGCAACAATAGGCAATACAGCCAGTGCAGCTAGTTTTAAGAATTAGTCAGATAAGCTCAGTGCAGGACTATATATTTTTGAATGAACCAGAACAATTTTGAATAGTTCTAAAACTATGAAATGAACATCAAACATTTTAATCTGTGTGAACTAAACTTTGAGTTATCTCTTGCATATTGACTCTAGACGTCTTAAATAAAGGGGGCTAACTAATGAGCAATATTGATATTTGATTAAATAAGCTCCTAAATGAAACACATTTACAAGTACAAGGTAGGTTAATAACTAGTATGCCTGCTGTTTGGCAATTATCTGTTAATGCAATAAGATTTCAACCTACTGCCCATTAGTAAATTTTTATAATATGGTGTCTACATTAGGCCCAATATTCCTGTAAAAAAACTAGCATCCCTCCGAACCATTTTCATTTACTGAGAAAAAGTTCTCCCCAAAGCGAACTCTAAAGACAGAAAAAACTACCCCAAAGTGCTATCTACTTTGTTTCAAAGTAATGTTGCTTGCTTCAAATAATACATTTGAAAATTGTAGCTTTAAGACCGTGCTAGCCAATGTACGGTCCCAAAATCCACATTTACTCTTTCCTTTTAATTAAAGCAGTTTCCCACGATCATGGAGCCTTAAAGAGCCCTAGCTAGCAAATGTATTTTCCCTCTTTATACTGCAGTGCAAGTCCTGTTGAGCTTGGTAACGGTTTCTGTGTAACATTATCCCTAGTCGGCTGTGTAATGTGGCCTTGGAGGTTGAGCTACCCAGCCACAGGATATCCACTTCACAGCCACACAACACATCTCAGTGTGGGACGGGTGGAGTTTGTTAATACTTAAGCAAACCGACCATACATTGGTATCTAAACTACACTAGATGTGTTATTCAGAAGCACTAAAACAGTAAATGTACTGCACATAAATAAACTAGTTATGTATAACAATGGATGCCTGCATGTACTGTAACTGTACATAAACACTCAAATAATTAAAATGTAGGCAATACAATGACAGTTCTAGCTCTGTAGATGGAGTAGATAAATAACTACCAACACCACATTAACCCGGCTTTCCCTTCCCATGCGTGTACAAGAACAACAAAGCATGTTTTATGTTTTAGATGGCTGTGCCTACCACTCTTGAAACGTTATTTAAATTACTGGTGTCTTCTTGTTGGCAGCTTGAACCAGCCTGACCATTTTTCTCTGACTTCACTCATTATCAAGTTGTTTGTGTAACTCAACTAATTTGTTTTTCCGTCTAGAAACTGTTGTTTGTGAAAACCCGAGAAGATACTCAAACCTCTCCTTTGTAGTCGCCCAGAGGATGCACTGGACTCTCTTTGTCCATCATTTTGACGGACATTATCGTAAAGATTGTCCAACAACCTATTTCTACCAACCATTGTAATTTAAATGAATGATGAGACATATTTAATAGCATGTCCTTCATCTTTCTTCTCAATCACAATTATTGGGCTTTTAAAAAAGACACTTCAGAAACTCAGCTGCCGTGGCTTTTTGCAATGGTATGGTGACACTGTTTATATGTTACCAATGTGATGGATAATGCCATCTAGACAACAAGGTCATGCACATGAGATCAAAGACAAGACAAGACAGCATTCAGATTTTTCCATCAAGGTTAAACTAATTCAGTGATAACCATTATTCTATTCTTTCCCATTCTGATGTTTGGTCCACTCAGTAGATGTACGGTCTACTGAGTGGACCAAAAGCATTGAGTCGATGCTTTTATGCTTTGCGCTGAGTTGCTCCACATGATTGACTGATATACTTTATCTACATTTGCATTGAAAAGCAGGTGTAGCCTACATTATAAACTAAGTGTATTCTGCACCTTACAGCGAGTGTATTCTGAAGCAGTCTATAAAACTGTGGGAAGCTGTACATTAGCAGCAGAGAAGAGTTTGAGCAACTCAGGTATGAGGTGCATGTCCTCCTGGGTGTTTCAAACCAAAACAGATGTTCTTCATTTTTTATTCATTACAACCAGACCAACAGAGAGCTGGCACCATCCATCTTTTCCTAACTCCTCTCACTAGCATCAGGGTTTGTCTCGCAATAATCGCCTACAGGATACGGACAAGCCGTGAGGGTTTGGGGTGAAATCATTAAGATCTGTTGGGTCGTAACAAAATGGGAGTACCGAATAAGCTTTGTACTGAGCCCTGTAGCTGTATGTGAGTGTGTGTTAACGTTCAGCGGTTTGCCAAAAGCAAATATGTTTTAGACAAGTCAAGGCTCACCAGAACCTCAGTGCACGCATGAGAAAACGTGCACACACCCCACCTACAGCACCGGGATCTATTATGGTCTACTGCTAGCAACAAACACCAGCTTGCATTGCTAGCCTGCAGGACCCCGAGGCAAAAGAACGCGTTAGAAAAGGAAACTTAAACATGACATCATCGTCCTCTCCTATTGTGTCTCAATGGTATTCCTCATGCAGACTATCATAACGCCGAGCGTGACACAGAACAAGATGGCCTCATGGCAGCAAAACAGGACATTCTACACTGGTGGAACATGTATGACGAGGACTCCATTGTGTTTTGTCATCATAGACCCAGATGCCATTACAGTGCATTACCCTATACTGACAATACATGCTTGCTGACCCCGCTTAGTGAAAGCTGGAAAACGCCAGAACCTAGATGAACAGAATTGGTCCCATTGTGCCGGAGCTAACGTTATTGCAGATGGCAATACTGTAGCTTTATTTAGAGGCCAAAATGCATTATTAATAAGCTGGGTACGGTATATTGAGAGACCTATCCCCACTGACAGGTCACACCTAAACCTAACACCACAGACAGAGTACACACCATTTCAAATATGCAAATATCCTTGTTCCGCTCTTAATAACAAATTTTATGTGCTCTTGTATTATTGATGATGATGTTTTTCTATTGTGGGTTTATAAAATCCCCCAGCACCACACTGCAAAATGACCGTACTATAATCTACCTTCATTCCCGCTCACAGCAAATAATAGCAGCTAATAAAATCTTCCCTTCCTGAAGCAAGTTCATCATAGTCATGCCAAAAGATGACACTACAAAGTACATCCTTAATGTCCTCGTAAACATGCATTATGCAGCTTGGAGGCATTCGATGCACCAGTTGGTGTCTGGAATAACATGTATCTGAAACCAACTCTAACATTTTAGTTTAAACCTCTGGGAGCCAAGCACCTCATCTCTACTCCTCCCCCTACAAAGACCATAGAATCACATCTTCTCTACTCCCCCTCCTATAGCCATGTGCACGCACCGTGTGTGCCGTTTGGTTTCACAATGTGAAAACGGTAAGCAATACCTCATAAACATCGCAATTGAGGGGTCTACCTGTAAACTAGCCAAAGAATGCGCCCCTTGAAATCGAAACTGAAAGTGTACAGCCAATGGCACACAAAAGGCAGCTCGTTAATACTCACGTAGGCGTCAGGGAAGGCTCTGTACTTGGGCACCACAGTCCTCTCAGGCTCAGGCTCCGGGCTCTGGAAGCGCAAGCTCTTGCTGAACAGGGATGTCTGCTGGAGGCCTGCAAGGCCCTCGCTGCTGAAGCTCCTCTGGAGAACCTGAGCGCCGAGCGCTCCAGTGCCGGGCCCCATGCCCAGGCTCTGCGTGTGGCCCAGCCCCGAGTAGGGCCCCTCCGGGTAGGTGAAGCGCCGGTGGAGGTCCATGTGTATGGGGCTCAGGAGGCGGGTGGGGCTTGAGCCGGCAGGGGGCGAGCCCGTGGACAGCTGCAGCGGCCTGCTGATGCGGAAGCCCAGGTCGTCCAGGCCGTCCAGGGACGAGGACGGGGAGCTCAGGAGGTACGGGAAGCGGTCGCCGCGGGGCACGCCCCCGCCCGTCTCTGAGGAGGAGGAGGAGGAGAAGGAGGAGGCGGCGGACGCAAAGCTCGACCCCGTCCCCACGCTGAGGCGGTCGCGAGGGGAGCCGTCCACCTCCGGCAGCGAGGCAGCGCGGCACAGCGAGCGCTGGCCGCCCGGAGGGGAGGTGGTGTCGGCAGGCTGGTCCGTGGAGGCAGACCTGTAGCTGCTGAAGAGCAGGCTGCCGTTCAGACGGGAGGTGGGGCCGGGGGCGGGGATGTCGTCTGATGGACGGGCGTCGCCAGCCGAGCCCCTCATGACGATGCTGCTCAAGGCCAATGCTCTCAGGGGCAGCTGGAGGCTCCGTGAGCCCAGATGCTGCTCCTGCAGGAAAGTGTTGCATGTTCACTCTAAAAGGCACTAACTGTAGCCCTATAGCATTACACCTGCTGCTAAATACTAGTAGCTACTGTAGCCCTATAGCATTACACCTGCTGCTAAATACTAGTAGCTACTGTAGCCCTATAGCATTACACCTGCTGCTAAATACTAGTAGCTACTGTAGCCCTATAGCATTACACCTGCTGCTAAATACTAGTAGCTACTGTAGCCCTATAGCATTACACCTGCTGCTAAATACTAGTAGCTACTGTAGCCCTATAGCATTACACATGCTGCTAAATACTAGTACTTACTGTAGCCCTATAGCATTGCACATGCTGCTAAATACTAGTACTT
Source organism: Amblyopsis rosae (assembly GCA_025399935.1). NCBI lineage: Eukaryota > Metazoa > Chordata > Actinopteri > Percopsiformes > Amblyopsidae > Amblyopsis > Amblyopsis rosae. Next base: position 1,388 of record JAODTR010036385.1, on the reverse strand, counting down.
ACTGTAGCCCTATCCATCTGCTGCATAAATACCAGTACTTACTGTAGCACTATATGCTGTATAAATAAATACTAGTATTTATTGTAGCCCTACAGTACCTGCTGCAGAAATGCTACTTACTGTAGGCCTACCTGCTGTATAAATACTAATACTTACTGTATACCTACTGTACATGCTGTAAATACAAGTAGTTTGTGTAGCCCTACATGCTGCTAAATACTAATACTGTAGCCCTAACTGCTGTATAAATATGCATATTTACTCTAGCCTGCTGCTAAATAAGTACTTATGTAACCCTACCTGCTATTAAATACCAATTCTTTCTGAACCAACACCTGCTCCGTAATATTACTTACTGTAACTCTACCTGCTTGTAAATACAAGTAGCCTACTTACAGTACTCTATCTGCTCCTAAATATTCAGTTGATTAAGTCATTCATCTCAAATAAACTGCTAAAACACTAAAGTACAAGTATTTGCAAAGCCATTACATGTGTCCGTTTCATACAATTCCCTCCCCATTCTACATGCACCTAACAAGGACATAAAAACACATCAAAGTATGTTCTTTACCTGCAGGTTTTGTTTCATCATGTCCAGGGGAGACTTCACCTCTTTGGGGCTGCTCCGTTTGAGCCCCAGTTCAGCAGGCAGCGTGTAGAATCCGTTGGGGGCCAGGGGCTCCACGGGCTCAGGAATCTGTGCTGGACTGGGGAAGGTGTCGTCCAAGGTGGCAGACGGGGCGTCCTCAACGATGGACGGCAAGGAGGGCCCCGACAGAGAGCCGCACCTCAGGGGCCTCTGCTTCTGCACGGGCCCCATGCTCTTTAGGGTGTACACCAGGCTCTCCATGTCACTGTGGAAGGGGGGGCCCACGTCGGTGTAGGGAGACGTGGGGTCGGACAGCAGGTCCACACGCGTGGCCTGGAACACGCCGGTGAAGAGGTCGGGCTGCGGCTCACACGACGAGGAGGAGGAGGAGGAGGACGGGAGCCGCTCCGCGCTCCAGTCTGGCTTTACTTCCTCTGTCTGTCTGTCTGCCTGTGCCTGCTGCTCCTCTGTAGCTGCTGCTTCAGGCCCCTCCCTCTCTCGCTCTCGCAACCTCTCCCTCTCTCCCTCCCTCTCTCTCAACCTCTCCTTCTCTCCCTCCCACGCTCTCAACCTCTCTAACTCTCTCTCCCTCTCTCCCTCCCACTCTCTCAACCCCTCCCACTCTCTCTCCCTCTCTCTCAATCTCTCCTCCTCTCCCTCCCTTTCTCTCAACCTCTCCTCCTCTCCCTCCCACGCTCTCAACCTCTCACTCTCCCACTCTCCCTTCCCCTTCCCCTTCCTCTCTCCCAACCCCTCCCACCCTCTCTCCTCTTCTCCCTTCCCCTCTCTCTCCCAT